>CAUYRH010100201.1:0-20389 GCA_963574655.1 Perodicticus potto | reverse complement strand
ATGACAGCTGTAACAAAAAAAAAAAAATAGCCAGGCGTTGTGGCGGGCGCCTGTAGTCCCAGCTACTTGGGAGGCTGAGGCAAGAGAATCGCCTAAGCCCTGAAGTTGGAGGTTGCTGTGAGCTGTGATGCCATAGCACTCTATCCAGAGTGACAGCTTGAGGCTCTGTCTCAAAAAAGCCCAAAAAACAAAAAACTACAATTTACTGAGCATCTACTAAGTGCCTTATGTCTTTTATCTCAATCCTCACAGCTGCCTTATGAGGTAGGAATTATGATTAGCACCGTTTTATAATAGGGTATGGGCTCAGAGTGGGAAAGCAATTTACCCAAACTCACACAGCTGGGAAGGACAGAGTTTAGATTTGAACCCAGGCCTTTCAGGCTCCTAAACCCACCTCTAGCCCATCACACCCTGCTGCCTCTCCACAAGGTAGAGCATCTGGGAATTAGGGCAGAAATGACCATTCCCATTTTTTAGATGAAGAAGCTAGGGCCACAAGAGGCTGGGGAGTTAGGCAAATTCACATAGCAGGTGAGCTCTGATAAAGACACAGCCCTGGTCATAATCCATGTGTCTGAACTCCAGAGCTCTTTCCCTTAAACCAGCATTTTTTAAATGTTACTAGCTGTGATCCAAATAAATATATTTTATTTACTAGATATTCAAAATATTTAACATGCACTGAGTCAGTGACCCATCAAACATGGACTATATCTCTGCAGCCTGCTGGACACTCACCCCTGCCACACATTAACTCCTAAGCTGCTGGATCATGGGCCTGAAGGAGGAGAGGGGATCCTTCTGGGGTCTGGGAAGATAGAGCCACTGAAGGATCCTATGATCCACAAACAGCAACCACAGTTTTTTTTTTTTTGCAAAGAGTCTCACTCTGTTGCCTCAGTCTAGAGTGCATCAGTCTAGCTCACAGCAACCTCAAACTCCTGGGCTCAAGCAATCCTCCTGCCTCAGCCTCCCAAGTAGCTAGGACTATAGGCACCCACCACCACACCCAGCTAGTTTTTCTATTTTTAGTAGAGACAGGGGTCTTACTCTTGCTCAGGCTGGTCTTGAACTCCTAAGCTCAAGTGATCTTCCTGCTCTGGCGTCCCAGAGTGCTAGGATTACAGGTGTGAGCCACAGAGCCTGGTCACAACCATAGTTTGGAAAACTTCCCTGGAGCGTCCAGATGTCTCACCTTAAATACTGTTCAATGAAGACCTCGTAGTCAAGCAGCTCTTCCGGTGGCGGCACAGTGGGCATGGAGAACTGGTGCTGCACGGGGCTGGGCTGAGTGTGCTGGAAAGAGGCCTGGCATATGAAGATGGGCTTGCCATGTTGCACAGCCTTCACCGAGCGCACCGAGAAGCTTGACCCTGTTCGTGTCCGCTCCACCTGGTATAGCACTGGCACCTTCGGGTCCCCTGCAGTGGGTATAGGACACGGTGAGCCTGAGTGAACCCCACAGGCCCTGACATCATCACAGTACCTGCACAGTGCTTCATTCCATTTCTGCTCAGTAGCTACTGACGGAGGCCCACTGAGTCCCAAATCCTGAGGATACAGAAAGAACACCAAGCCCTGTCCTCAGGCTGCTCCCAGAGTAGGTGAAGCTCCTCTCTAATAGCACAGAAGAGCAGAGACACTGCCATAGACCCTGTATCCAAGTCCCAGTGTTCTACTCACCAGCTTTACACCCTGGGAAAGTCACTTAACTTCTCGGAGCAGTGTGCTCATTTGTAAAGGGGGATCATCATAGTACTTACACTGCACAAGATGTTAATGAGTTCTGTGAAATGGGAAGTAGGGGGGAAGAGAATGAAATTGTAATGAGAAGGCTGCGCCCATAGCTCAATGGGTAGGGCTCCGGCCACATACACTGAGGCTGGTGGGTTCGAGCCCGGCCCGGGGCTACTAAACAAGAATGATAACTGCAACAACAAAAGAAATAGCTGGGTGTTGTGGTGGGCGCCTGTAATCCCAGTACTTGGGAGGCTGGGGTAAGAGAATTGCTTAAACCCAAGAGTTTGAGGTAGCTGTGAGCTGTGACACCACAGCACCCTACTGAAAGTGACATAGTTAGACTCTGTCTCCAAAAAAAAATGAGAAATGGGTTCATATTGCAAAGTGTTTAGAATAATCTCCACATGGTAAGTGTTCTATAAGTGTTAGTTAAAAAATATATTTATAGCCGGGTGTTGTGGTGGGCGCCTGTAGTCCCAGCTACTCGGGAGGCTGAGGCAAGAGAATCGCCTGGGCCCAGGAGTTGGACGTTGCTGTGAGCTGTGTAACGTCATGGCACTCTACCCATGGCGATAAAGTGAGACTCTGTCTCTACAAAAAAAAAATATTTAGCAAGCTTTTTTTAATTTTTGAGACAGAGCCTAAAGCTGTCACCTTGGATGGAGTGCTGTGGCATCACAGTTCACGGCAACCTCCAATTCCTGGGCTCAAGCGAGTCTCCTGCCTCCGCCTCCCAAGTAGCTGGGACTACAGGTGCCTGCCACAATGCCAGGCCATTTTTTGGTTGCAGCTGTCATTGTTGTTTGGTGGGCCCGGGCTGGATTCGAACCCGCCAGCTCAGGTGTATGTGGCTGGCGCCTTAGCCTGTTGAGCCACAGGCGCCGAGCCTTAGCAAGCTTTTGTCTTGCTATGTCTGTGCTTGGGATCTTGTCATGAGTCCCAAAACATTACTCTAGATCAGGGGTCAGCAAATATAGACTGCCACCTATTTTCTTTGTTGTCATTTTTTTTTCCTTTTGAGAACAAACAGATTTATTCAGAGTTGTGTTGCAATAGCAGGGAGGCATTTGGTTGTTTTTTTTTCTGTTTGTTTTGTTGTAGAAATAGTCTCCCTCTGTCACCCAGTCTAAAGTACAGTGGTTGCTATCATAGCTCACTGCAGCCTTGAATTCCTGGGCTCAAGTGATCCTCCTAACCTCCCAGATTGAGAGTATTACAGGCATGCACGATAATGCCCCGCTAGGTTGTTTTTGTTTTTGTTTTTGAGACAGAGTCTCACTGTCACCTTGGGTAGAGTGCCATGGTGTCACAGCTCACAGCAACCTCAAGGTCTTGGGCTTAAGCAATTCGCATGCCTCAGCCTCCCATGTATCTGGGACTACAGGAACCCGCCGTAATGCCCAGCTATTTTTTTGGTTGCAGTTGTCATTGTCATTTGGCTGGATTCCAACCCGCCAGCTCCAGTGTATGTGGCTGGCACACTAGCCACTGAGCTACAGGTGCCGAGCCTGCCCTGCTAGTTTTTAAATTTTATTTTTATTAGAGATGGGGGAGTCTCATTTTGTTTCCCAGGCTGGTCTTGAACTCCTGGTCTCAAGCAATCGTTCTGCCTCAGCCTCCCATAAGTGCTGGGATTACAGGAGTGAGCCACCACACTTGGCCATTTGCGTTGGACAGAGATGCAAAAGCAGGCATCGGAGTGGGAAAGCTCTACAGTGGGGAGAAAAAAGAAGGCTTCAGGCTCGGCGCCTGTGGCTCAGGTGGCTAAGGCGCCAGCCACATACTCCTGAGCTGGCAGGTTTGAATCCAGCCCAGGCCCGCCAAACAACAATGACAGCTGCAACCAAAAAATAGCTGGGCATTGTGGCGGGCACCTGTGGTCCCAGCTACTTGGGAGGCAGAGGCAGGAGAATTGCTTGAGCCCAGGAGTTAGAGGTTGCTGTGAGCTGTGATGCCATAGCACTCTACCCAGGGCGACAGCTTGAGGCTCTGTCTCAAAAAAAAAAAGGGAGGCTCTGTCTCCAAAAAAAAAAGAAGGGCAGTGCCTGTGGCTCAGTGAGTAGGGTGCTGGCCCCATATACCAAGTGTGGCGGGTTCAAACCCAGCCTTGACCAAACTACAACAAAAAATAGCCAGGCATTGTGGTACTTGTGGTCCCAGCTACTCAGGAGGCTGAGGCAAGAGAATCGCCTAAGCTCAGAAGTTGGAGGTTGCTATGAGCTGTGACGCCACAGCACTCTACCGAAGGTGACAAAGTGAGACTGTCTCTAAAAAATAAATAAATAAAATAAAAAGATTAAAAAAAAAGAAGGCTTCAGGTGTGCCTATTGGAGGTTGTTGGCCTGCAGAAGCTGCAGGTGGGTTAAACAGAAGTGGGAAATCCTATGCATTTATAATTGGTTAGAGTTACATATTTGGCTTTCTTTAGTTGGCCCTAAGCTGGAAATAGGGGCAAAAATTAGGGAAGCTGTCTGTTATTAATCAAACCCTAGCTTTTGGGGGCTTGTGCCTACCAGGGTAATTATTTGGCTTCCTGGACTGGTTGCTGAAGATAGTGGTCTGCCTTGATACAAGTCTGACTTGTAGATAGCTGGCTGGCTTCCTATGCTGCTTGCTGCTAACTTTGGATCAGGGTTCCACTCTTGTGTATAGTCTGGCCATTGTCTGTTTACATATCCGTTCTCTCTCTAGAAAGCTTGTTAGTCAGTTACTTCATCCCTGCTGTAATTGGAAGCCACTCGCTCCTTCGCCTTCTGGTGTCTGTGCTCTAAAGCAGAGTGAAAGGCATTGGCCTGGGATAAGGACTATCGGCCATCAACAAACAGGTGAGGGAGGAAATTTTTTTTTGTGAGACAGAGTCTCACTTTGTCACCCTCGGTATCTGGATTCCTGGTAAGCCTTCCCAAAGGCTATTGGCCTTGAGGAGCTCCCATTCTGGTAAAAGTGCTTCTTGTTGTGGCAATGCCTGATAACAGACAGCTGAGCAACCCAGCTGGCTTCAGCTCATAGGTGTCCCTGAAGCTCTCACTTGGTCTTGGATCAGGCTGGCCTTGGGAAACCATGATATCTGAGCTGTTGAGACATCTTGGGGATGATTTTCTTTTCTTTTTTTGGGGGGTGAGACAGAGTCTCAAATTATTGCTGTGGGTAGAGTGCCGTGGCGTCACAGCTCACAGCAACCTCCAACTTGGGCTCAAGCGATCCTCTTGCCTCAGTTTTTCTATTTTTAGTAGAGATGGGGGGGGTCTCACTTTTGCTCAGGCTGGTCTTGAACTCATGAGCCCAAGCAATCCACCCACCTTGGCCTCCCAGAGTGCTAGGATTATAGCATGAGCCACCAAGCCTGGCCTTGGGGATGATTTTCAACTTTCAGATTAAAGGAGGTCTGGATAAGTTTTGCCTCCTCCACCCATATCCAAACGGGGAGCCTCAAGACTCTTTCAACACCAACAAACATCACTTTCTGAAGCCAGCTGGGTTGCTCAGCTGTCTGTTAGCAGGCATTGCTACAAGAAGCACTTTTATCAGAATGGGAGCTCCTCGAGGCCAATAGCCTTTGGGAAGGCTTACCAAGAATCCAGATACCAAGGGCAACAAAGTGAGACTCTGTCTCACAAAAAAAAAAATAATAATAATAATAAATAAATAAAATAAATTAAAATAAAATTTCAGATTAACATAACAACACAAACCATTAGGTTATATAACTTACACATGAAAGGTTAAAGTCAGAGTTGTAACTATGTCCTAGACTCAGGGAGTATGCCATATATCCACGCACTGTACCCAAGTTCCCAATCTAGTGTTGGAAATTTTTTTTTCTTTTTTTGAGATAGAGCCTCAAGCTGTTTCCCTGGGTAGAGTGCCTTGGCATCACAGCTCACAGCAACCTCCAACTCCTGGGCTCCAGTGATTCTCCTGCCTCAGTCTCCCAAGTAGCTGGGATTACAGGCACCCACCACAATGCCTGGCCATTTTTTGGTTGCAGTCGTCATTGTTGTTTGGCGGGCCTGGGCTGGATTCAAACCCGCCAGCTAAGGTGTAGGTGGCTGGCACCTTAGCCGTTTGAGCCACAGACGCCGAGTCTTTTTATTTTTTTGAAAATTTTTTTTTGTTTTAGAGACAGTGTCTCACTTTGTCGCCCTTGTTAGAGTCATGGCTTCACAGCTCACAGCAACCTCCAGCTCCTGGGCTTAGGCGATTCTCTTGTCTCAGCCTCCCGAGTAACTGGGACTACAGGCTTTTTTTTTTTTTTTTTTTTGAGACAGAGACTCACTATGTCGCCCTCAGTAAAGTGCTACGATGTCACAGCTCACAGCAACCTCAAAGTCTTGGGCTTAAGCAGTTCTTTTGCCTCAGCCTCCCAAGTAGCTGGGACTACAGGCACCCACAATACCCAGCTATTTTTTGTTACAGTTGTCGTTGTTTTAGATAGCCCCAGCCAGGTTTGAACCCACCAGCTTCGTTGTATGTGGCTGGTGCTGTAACCACTGTGCTACGGGCACCGAGCCCCAGCTATTTTTTTGTTGTAGTTGTCATTGTTGTTTAGCAGGCCCAGGCCAGGTTTGAATCCACCAGCCTTGGTTTGTGTGGGTGGTGCCCTACCCACTGAGCTATGAGCACCGCCTATTGTTGGAAATTTGTATTGGAACAGAGAAGGTAGGCCCTGAAGCTTATTGAAGGAGCTAAAGGTTATGGGGTAAGTGGTGGGAGCCAGACAACATTGGATCAGGATATGTTTTCTCATGTTGGCCTCACAATAACTATGTAGAAGGGGGTCTTATCCCGATTGTGTAAATGCTTAACATTTTTTGTAATCTCTGTACTATTTTTTATGTACTTTATATATCATCAATAGTTGCTTTTATTGGCAAACCTAAAATATATTCTATCTGGCCTTCTATGGAATATTTGCTGACTCCTGCTCTGGATCCTTTAATCTCTAAATCTATACTTAAATCTATACTAAGTTAGATCATCTATGTATTGCAGTTTTTTCTTTTTCTTTTCTTTCCTTTTTTTTTTTGTAGAGACAGAGTCTCACTTTATTGCCCTTGATAGAGTACCGTGTCGTCACACAGCTCACAGCAACCTCCAACTCCTGGGCTTAGGCGATTCTCTTGCCTCAGCCTCCCGAGTAGCTGGGACTACAGGCACCCGCCACAATGCCCGACTATTTTTCTCTTTTTGCAGTTCGGCCAAGGCCGGGTTTGAACCCGCCACCTTCAGTATATGGGGCTGGCGCCCTACTCAATGAGCCACAGGCGCCACCCCTTTTTTCTTTTTTTTGAAACAGGGTCCCACTCTGTTGCCCTGGGTAGAGTGTCCTGGTGTCAACATAGCTCACAGCAACCTCAAACTCCTGGGTTCAAGTGATCCTCTTGCCTTAGTCTCCGGAGTAGCTGGGATATAGGCACCTTCTGTAATACCTCAGTACTTTTTCTATTTTTTTAGTAGAGATGGGGTCTTGCTCTTGTTCAGGCTGATCTTGAACTCCCAAGCTCAAGCAATCCTCCCTCCTCTGCCTCCCAGAGTGCTAGGATTACAGGCGTGAGCCACCAGGCCTGGCTATGCTGCATGCTTTCACCTCTATAGAGAAAAACTAAAAACGAAACAAAACAAACAAAACCCCAACAGATTAACATTCTTTCCTGGACTTTTAGAAAAAGGACTGATATGATAAATGGCCAAGAACCAACCCCCCATCTATCTTTTATAATATTTCATGTATCCCACAGAGAGTCAATCACAAGCTGATAAGAGTTTCCTTTTTTTTTTTTTTTTTTTTGAGACAGCCTCACGCTGTCACCCTGGATAGAGTGCTCTGGCATCACAGCTCACAGCAACCTCCAATTCCTGGGCTCAAGCGAGGCTCCTGCCTCCGCCTCCCAAGTAGCTGAGACTACAGGTGCCCGCCACAACGCCCAGCCATTTTTTGGTTGCAGCTGTCATTGTTGTTTGGCGGGCCGGGCTGGATGCGAACCCACCAGCTCAGGTGTACGTGGCTGGAGCCTTAGCCCGTTGAGCCACAGGCGCTGAGCCAAGAGTTTCCTTTTTTGCCTTGCTGCCAGGAAGCTCAAAACTAAATTTTGGGTTGGAAAGGCCATTTTTAGACAGAGTCTCACTCTGTTGCCCTGGGGTTGAGTGCCATGACATCATCATAGTTCACAGCAACCTCAAACTCTTGGGCTCAAGTGATTCTCTTGCCTCAACCTCCCCTGTAGCTAGGACTACAGTTGCCCAGCTAGTTTTTTCTATTTAGTAGGGTCTAGTTCTTACCCAGGCTGGTCTTGAACTCCTGAGCTCAAGTAATCCACCCACTTCAGCCTCCCAGAGTGCTAGGATTGTAGGTGTGAGCCACCTTATCTGGTGCAAAACTAAATTTTGTGTAAAATTCCAGCTCATCTCTACCAAAAAATAGAAAATATTTGCAGGTGTGGTGGCATGCATCTATAGTTCCAACTACTTGGGAGGCTGAGGCAAGAGGATTACTTGACCCCAAGAGTTTGAAGTTGAGATAAGCTGTGATAACACCATAGCACTCTACCCAGTACCACAAGGCAAGACCCTATCTCAAAAAAAAAAAAAAAAATTGTATAGAACTGCATCCTTAGCTGAGTGTTTTTTTGTTTGTTTGTTTAGCTGAGTGTTTTGACACAATAATTTCTTCCAAATCCCATTACTACTGGCCTGCTATGCTTTGACTATTTTTTTTTTTTTTTTGAGACAAGAGTGTCACTATGTCACCCTCAGTAGAGTGCCATGGCATCACAGCTCATGGCAACCTCAAACTCTTGGGCTTAAGCAATTCTCTTGCCTCAGCTTCCCAAGTAGCTGGGACTACAGGTGCTGGCCACAGCACCTGGTTTTTTGTTGCAGTTGTTATTGTTGTTTTAGCAGGCCCAGGTTGGGTTCGAACCCGCCAACCTTGGTGTATGTGGCCGGCGCCTTAAGCACTGAGCTACAGGCATTGCCTATCCATTGACTTTTAATAGTCCTATAATAGCTGCCAAATATTTTAAACTATTTTTCAGACTTTCAAGGAGTAGAGAGGGGACTGGGCATGGTGGCTCATGCCTGTAATTCCAGCACTTTGAGAGGCCAAGTCAGGAAGATACCTTGAGGCCAGGAGGTCAAGGTTGTAGTAAGCTATGATTATGCCACTGGACTCCAGACTCCAGCATGGGTGGCAGAATGAGACCTTATCTCTATTAAAAAAAAAAAAAAAAAAAAGCAGCAGCAGCCACACAGGAGCATAAATCATTGATGATTAATTTTGAAAAGGTAGCTTGGGCAAGGTTTATTTCATGCTGCTCCTGGATAGAGAATTTCCAAGAAAGAGGAGATTTCCTCCAGAACCTGAGATGGTACCCTGGCAGCTCTCCCATAGTTTGGAATTATCTGCCAAGTGTGTTAGAAGCAAAGAAACAGGAAAGAGTTTGGGACTCTGAAACACACAAACCATGGCTCTGTCTCCTTGAGCACCATGGGAACTGATTACAAAACCTCTTCAGGTCCTATTTTCCTTAGGTAAGAATGGAATGCCCATTGCCCCTGTTTATGAAGAACAAGCAGGACGCTGTACAAGGCTGTACTCTGTGTCATGCAAAAAAAAAAAAAAAAATTTGTCATAGCTCACAGCAACCTCAAACTCTTGGACTCAAGTGATCCTCTTGCCTCAGCCTCCTGAGGCGCTGGGACTACAGCTGGCCACAATGCCTGGCTATTTTTACAGGTGGGGTCTTGCTCTTGCTTAGGCAGGTCTGGAACTTCTGAGCTCAAGCAATCCACCTGCCTCAGCCTCCCAGAGTGCTTGGATGAAGGGGCGTGAGCCACCGGTGGCCAGCCTGTATCATGGAAATTTTAACTATTTCCATAAGTTCATTATCAAAGGTAATGATAGTTTATCATGTATGGAAAACTAGCAACATGCCAGGCCCTGCACTAGATACTTTATCTACAAAGACTCATAGAATTCTTTGATCACAGGATGAAGAAAGAGATTCAGACCATCAAGTACTGCCCCCACCCCTACAAAACAAAACAGCCAGGTATCTCACTAGTCTAGAAAGATTACAATATCAAAAGGCTAACACTTTTGGAGCCCTACAACCAAAATAAAGAAACAAAGCAACCTGGCTGGGCTCACAGTAAGTATTCAAACACTTTGTAGCAAGGACAGTGAAGGAGGGAGGAGAAATAAAAGGATGAGGAATGAGGGATATGGGATAGTGTGGAAAACTGTATTTACTATTACAGGTATAATTTCTAAATTTGTAAAAGGAAAGGGGAAACACCCACTAATATTTGCCTAATACAGATCACATATTGTAAAGTCCCACAAACTCTTCTCAGCTGGTGGGTCTTTGCAGAAGACAATAAATCTTAAAACTGGGGGCATTGGCTCGGCGCCTGTGGCTCAGCAGGCTAAGGCGCCAGCCACGTACACCTGAGCTGGCGGGTTCGAATCCAGCCCAGGCCCACCAAACAACAATGATGGCTGCAACCAAAACATGGCCGGGCGTTGTGGCGGGCGCCTGTAGTCCCAGCTACTTGGGAGGCGGAGGCAGAAGACTCGCTTGAGCCCAGGAATTGGAGGTTGCTGTGTGCTGTGATGCCAGAGCACTCTATCCAGGGTGACAGCTTGAGGCTCTGCCTCAAAAAAAAAAAAAAACTGGGGGCATTGGCTTGGCACCTGTGGCTCAACGGGCTAAGGCGCCAGCCACATACACCTGAGCTGGCGGGTTCGAATCCAGCCCAGGCCCGCCAAATGACAATGACGGCTGCAACCAAAAAATGGCCGGGCGTTGTGGCGGGCGCCTGTAGTCCAGCTACTTGAGAGGCGGAGGCAAGAGACTCGCTTGAGCCCAGGAATTGGAGGTTGCTGTGAGCTGTGATGTCACAGCACTCTACCCAGGAAGACAGTTTGATGCTCTGTCTCAAAAAAAAATAATAATAATTGGGGGCATCTGCCCGAAGGTTGAGAGGGAAGAAGAGAAAGCAAATGAGATTTGATTTTATTTTTTAAAAAGAGCACTGATTTCAAATTATAATTATTTTCTTTATTTGATATTGGAGCTCTAAACAGCTGTAGAGATCATCCCACCAAAATACCCTGGCTTCTGCCCCTCCTCCATTTTACAGATAAAGCCTCGGGGTAGGGAGGCAACATCACTGAAGGTGCAGGGCAAGTTTTTGGCAAAGCTGTGACCTAGTCCTAGGTTTCTTGACTCTTAGGCCAGTGTTTCCTTTCCTTTTCTTTTTTTTTTTTTTTTGAGACAGAGTCTCACTACGTCACCCTTGGTAGAGTGCTGTGTAGTCACAGCTCACAGCAACCTCAAACTCTTGGGCTTAAGTGATTCTCTTGCCTCAGCCTCAGACTACAGGCACCCGCCACAATGCCTGGCTATTTTTTGTTGCAGCTGGCCCGGGCTGGGTTTGAACCCACCACCCTTGGTGTATGTGGCTGGTGCCGTAACCACTTTACTACAGGCACCGAGCCCAGTGTTTCCATTTCTAACCCAAGTTGCCTAAGTCCAATCCCCTAGCAGAGGTTACAGGACCCCACTGACTATGTGAAGAATGAAGAACAAAAGGCCCATTGGGTGCAATTAAGTAACAAAGTCTGGCATCATTACAGGTCAGATAACAAATACCAATGAGTCTCAGCAGGTGTGAGGTGCAAGGCTCCACGTTAGCCCCAGACCTTGTTCCTTCTCAGACACCTCTTAGCCACTCTCCCTCCCCTGGCTTCCCTTCCCTCTGGGTCTCCTTCTCTACCCCTTTCTCCTCAGTCAGCCCCCAAGGCTACAAATGGCTCCTGGGCCACCAGGGCTGGGTTGGGGGCAGCAAGTGGGGAGTTTACCTGCACGAACAAAATAGCAGTGCAGGGAGTGCACGTGGATGTCTTCACTCACAGACTTGGCTGCAGCCACCAGGGCCTGGCCCACAATCTGACCCCCAAACAGCCGCTTGCTGGTGGGCACCCAGTAATGCCTTCCTCTGTGGGGAGAGGGGTAAAGAGGGAAAGACTTAGAAGCTGGGCCATATTCCACCCTCCATGGAACTCTAGTGCAGTGTTTTTCAACCTTTTCTATCTCACAGCACTCTTGAACCTATAGTTAAACTTCTGTGGCACACTTAAATTATGTTGATCAAAAAAAAAATAAAAATAAAGAATATACTTACTGTGCTTTGAACTTCTTTCGAAAATAATTTAATTAACGATCTTTAAAACTTTTCGTGGCACCCTGAGATCTTCTGACAGCACATCAGTTGAAAATCACTGCTTTAGTGCCTGATCTCTTAACCTTACTGGAGTTTGAGATCCTTTTGAGAATATGGGGAAAGCCATGGACCCTTTTTCCCGGCAAATATCCTTACATCACTCTGCATAAAATTTCACAGCCTTGACCTCATAAACCCATATGGGATTCTGATTAAGGATAACAAGCTAACCTTATTTTACATGAAGAGATCAGGGATAAACAGTGACTTGAGCAAGTTCACACAGCTTAACTACTGCCAATTCTGGGCAGTACCCGGGTCTCCTGACTTAAAGTCCAATGTTTCATCCACGTCATACCAGGGTAAGGCCTTCAATAGACCAAGAGCTGAAGTGGGGTGGCCTGCCTTAAGGCCTCCCATTTACACTGCTCATCCACAGCACAATTCTTCTAAGAACTAGACTCAGAGATAGAAGGGCCCCCAGACGTCAAGTCTTATTTCTTTAGTGTACATGAGGAAACTGCTGCCTGGCCTCAGAGATGAAAATGCTTGTCCTGTGCATGAGCCCTATGAAGGATCTATGTTTCCAGCCTCCCACCAGCAGCCATTTAGCATTTTACATAGAAATGCACTGCAAATAAATCTCCAGGAAGTTATTTATAACTCCCTAAGTGGAAGAAAGGGAGGTAGAAGCCGCGGAAGTCAAAGTTGTTACAAACCCCTATAGCAGTGGAGAATTTAGGATGCTGGGAAGGAAACTAGCTCAAGCTTCAGAGTGAGAAATGAGCTACCAGACCTACCAAATGGTGCTGGGGATGGGTTTTGTAAGAGCAAAGGATAATGAAAGATGCAAGGAGCTGCCTGATCAGGAAGAGCCCCATCAGTTGTGTGCCCTTGAGCAAATCGTCCGCCCTATGGTGGCTCCCCAAGAAAGGTTAAGCACAGGCTATCGAGAAGAGTGTATCAGGCCACCATTTATTTGCCCAAGTCGCCTGGACCTCCTAGGGGTGGGGCTCCGCAGACCCCGCGCAGAGAAGACGAAGCCAAAGTAGCGAGGGCAGCTCTCTCAGGGACAAATTCTCTCAATAATGTCTGAGCTTGCATCCCACGCACAGTCATCTTTCCTGGAGCTAGGGGCCTAGGGCAGCGGCTGTCGAGAGTCGGAATCTCTTGTCCTAAAAGGGGGGGGTGGCAGACCGGGTGCAGCTGGCTACCTGAAGAGATCCTCGTCTAGCGGCTCGAGGTTGAGCACGCTGGTGACCAGGACGCTACGGAGGTCGCCGGGTGGATCGAGGCGGTCGCCTCCGCCCTGCTCCTCTTCTGGGATCTTCGGGGATGACATCTCGTTCACTCGCTGCGGGCTGGGGGGGGGGGGATCACTGAGCTGGGTGGGACACCAAGAAAGCTACACGGAATCTGGGGGCGTTTCCGGTAGATTGTCCCAGCGACCGGAAGTCACCTGCGGACCCCTGAGGAAGCAGGATGCAGTCTATGATTGGTCAGTACTCCTGTCAGTCTTCTGGTGGGTGTAGCTATCCTTCTCCAGCAACTGGAGAAAAAGCATGCCAATCTGAGTATCTTGTGTGTGATTGGACATGACAGTGAGGGGGGCAGATCCTCAGGACTGGTTAATAACGGCTGAGCGTCGTTTTCCTTCTGTCAGATAGCAACGACGCCCCCGGCCGCTTATAATCCCTATCAGGCCTAGAGCTTCTCCTCAGTTCCGTGAAGGGCCACCCAAATGGGGCAAACCCTTAAGGCGTTCTGGGCCCACGCCAGCCTGTAAACCCACATTGGGTGCCCTCTGACCCTTAGTGTGATCTTGGGAGTGGCCTGGGACCAACCCCTAGTGTGGGCTGAGGGGGCGGCCATGGAACTGGGCAGCTGCTTCAAGACCTATGAGGACTTCAAGGAGTGCTTCAGCGCCTACAAAAGGGAGAACAGGTGCTCCTTCATTCTCAGGGACTGCGTCTCTGTACGCTTCCACAACCTCAACCATGGCACCTCCATCCGCGAGGACATCCTGTAAGGGCGGGGCAGGGCAGGGCGGGGCGGGAGGGTGGGGAGCGGGGCTGACAATCCTCTGGAGGGCGGCCTGGAGGAGAAGGGAATGAACTTGGGCCCTGCTCTGTGTCTACGTAGCCATTCATTCAACAGGCACTCATTTAGCACCTGCTGCGTGCCTTGCGTTTTGACCACCCACCTACTTCACTTTCACGCTCACAAGCTTTACTGGAATTTATAGCAATTGTCATTTCTACTCTTTTTTTTTTTTTTGAGCACCTGCAGTAACCCAGGTACAAGTATGGCCTTCACAAAATGGATAGAAACACCTTGGCTATAATCTCCTTCATCAGCTCCTCTTTACAAATCAGTAACATGGCTATGTGTTGGTTAGTTCGTTCATTCATTCATTTTGTAAATGGTTCTTGAGTTCTTGATATTAGCAACTGTTTTTCAGACACTTTCCATGTCCCAGGCAGCGTTCTTTCCTTTATGCATGCTTAACCCTGGAGGGCTTTTTTCAGAATTATAGGCAGATATTCTTTTTCCCACTTGACCTGTAAGAAAACAATCTTGGAGGCTAAGACAAAGAGGGATAGAAAACTCAAGAACTTTCAGGGCTCAGGTGAAACAACCCAGTGTAAGAAAGTTTAACTTCTACTTTTAGAAGAAGAAGGGTGAAATTGAAATAACAGACACCAGGACTTTGTGTTGAGACAAGAGAAGTGTAAACTGGGAAAAATGGAGAAAAAGGTGCCATCTAATCAACTCCAGCCAATGGCTGCCACGTGAAAAGAAAGATAAGGTGTTGCTAGAATTTGGGGCAAGAATTGTCAGAAATGCAGAATTTGAATGATTTATCCATTTTTAAAAGTTGAATATGAATTCAAATTTTAACACATAGCATGTGGCCCAACACTGAGAGTTAAAGCAAATCTAAGTTTGAGACCTGGATTGAGATGTTTAACCAAAGCTCCCCAACCAGGGAGCCAGGCTATATTATTTCTACTTCTCTGAAGTCCATCTATACTCTGTGCTGGGTACAGATGACATAAAAATGAATAGGTATCCAAACTTTTTTTTTTTTTTGTAGAGACAGAGTCTCACTTTATCGCCCTCCATACAGTATCATGGCATCACACTGCTCACAGCAACCTCCAACTCCTGGGCTTAGGCAATTCTCTTGCCTCAGCCTCCCAAGTAGCTGGGACTATAGGCACCTAGCCTTAATGCCTTAAGGCTATTTGTTTGTTGCAGTTCGGCTAGGGCTCGGTTTGAACCCACCACCCTTGGTATATGGGGCCGTTGCCCTATCCACTAAGCCACAGGCGCGGTCCTAAATACTTTCTTTAAAAATGATGTTGCAGAGAAAGAAGTGACAATTGCCCAGGAGGTAGGGGAGGGCTTACGCTGGAATGAATGGCTTTTCTGGGCTATAAATGAATGCAGAGTACTAGGGTAAATCTATGATTTTTTTTTTTTTTTGTGAGACAGAGCCTCAAGCTGTCACCCTGGATAGCGTGCCGGGGCATCACAGCTCACAGCAACCTCCAACTCCTGGGGTCAAGTGAGTCTCCTGCCTCTGCCTCCCAAGTAGCTGGGACTTTAGGTGCCTGCCACAATGGGCACCAACTATTTTTTAGAGATGGGGTCTCACTCTTGCTCAGGATGGTCTTGAACTCCTGAGCTCAAGCAATCCACCTGCCTCAGCCTCCCAGAGTGCTAGGATTATAGGCATGAGCCACCACACCTGGCCTATAGGAAGGCTTTTTATTTTTTATTTTTTATTTTTTTGTAGAGACAGAGTCTCACTTTATCACACTCGGTAGAGTGCTGTGGCATCACAGCCCACAGCAACCTCCAACTCCTGGGCTTAGGCAATTCTCTTGCCTCAGCCTCCCGAGTAGCTGGGACTACAGGTGCCCGCCACAACTCCCGGCTATCTTTCTGTTTTGCAGTTCAGCCAAGGCCAGGTTTGAACCCGCCACCTTCGGTATATGGGGCCAGTGCCCTACTCAATGAGCCACAGGCACTGCCCCCAAAAGCTATTTAGATACTATTGTGAGGTATTTGGATTTTGTCCTATGTGGATAGCACCTTGCTAAGCAATGAGAAGAATACAAAAAAAAAAAATTACAATTGCCTCTAACCACCTTTCTGAAATACCATCCCCAGTGTCTAGCACAGAGCATGGCCCATAAAAGGCATTAAATAATTGCTTTTGTTTTGGGTTTTGAAGACATTGGATCTTGCTGTGTTGCCCAGGCTGGTCTCAAGCTTCTGGGTTTAAGTGATCCTCCCACCTTCACCTCCTGAGTAGTTGGGATTACAGGCAACAAGCCAGTGTGCCTGGCTCAAGCATTAAATAACTGTTGGATGAGTGAGTTATCAACTACTAAACACGTGATCCAGGGAAATAGGTGCTACAGGAACTCAGAAGAGAGAAAAATTACTGTGGGCTACAGAAGTAAGAGAAAGAGAGACTTGGGCTCACCCCTCCAAGACGAGAGGCATCAGGAAGTCTATTGGTTTTCCTTTTTTTTTTTTTTTTTTTTTTTTGTTTAAACAGTTTCTCGCTTTTTCACCCAGGGTAGAGTGCCGTAGCATCACACAGCTCATAGCAACCTCCAACTCCTGGGTTTAGGCGATTCACTTGCTCAGCCTCCCGAGTAACTGGGACTACAGGCGCCCGCCACAACGCCCGGCTATTTTTCTGTTTTTGCAGTTTGGCCAAGGCCGGGTTTGAACCCGCCACGTTCGGTATACGGGGCCGGCGTCCTACTCTATGAGCCACAGGAGCCACCCGGTCTATTGGTTTTCTATTTCCCACTCTAACAAATTACCACAAGTTTAATGGCTTAAAATAACAAATTTATTATCTTAAAGTTCTCTAGGTTAGAAGTCAGACCCAGGCCTCACTGGGCTATTAAGGTGTGTGGAGGGCTATATTTCTTTCTGGAGTCCCTTGGGAAGAATTCATTTCCTTGCCTTTGCCAGAGGCAGCCGATGTTCCTTGATTTACAGCCCCCTTCTCCCATCTTCAAAGCCAGCAATGGCAGGTTGAGTCTGACCTTGCTTCTGCTGTCCTATCTTTTTTCCCTGACTCCTGTCTGCTGCCTCCCTTTTCTACTTTTAAGGATCCTTGTGATTATGTTGTGTCCACCCAGATAATCTAGAATAAATTCCCTATTTTCAAGTCAGCAGATAGCAACTTTAATTTTTCCTTTGCTGTGTAAGCCAACATATTTACAGGTGCTAGGAGTAGAACAGAGACTTATTAGAGGGGCCATTCTGCTTACTACCGGAGGATTAACATCCTGGAGGAAGAAATGATGTGAGTTGGTGCAGATGTTAACAGGATGTGCTTCTAGCACATCATAGTGATGTAAGTTTGCACATACAAACAAGAAAGCAGGGCTCAGCGCCTGTGGCTCAACAGGCTAAGGCGCCAGCCATGTACACCTGAGCTGGCGGGTTCGAATCCAGCCCGGGCCCACCAAACAACAATGATGGCTGCAACCAAAAAATGGCCGGGCGTCGTGGCGGGTGCCTGTAGTCCCAGCTACTTGGGAGGCGGAGGCAGGAGACCCGCTTGAGCCCAGGAATTGGAGGTTGCTGTGAGCTGTGATGCCACTGCACTCTATCCAGGGTGACAGCTTGAGGCTCTGTCTCTAAAAAAAAAAAAAAAAAAAAGAAAGAAGGGCTCGGCGCCTGTGGCTCAACAGGCTAAGGCACCAGCCACGTACACCTGAGCTGGCGGGTTCGAATCCAGCCCGGGCCTGCCAAACAACAAAGACGGCTGCAACTAAAAAAAAAAAATGGCCGGGCGTTGTGGCAGGTGCCTGTAGTCTCAGCTACTTGGGAGGCAGAGGCAGGAGACTAGCTTGAGTCCAGGAATTGGAAGTTGCTGTGAGCTGTGATGCCACGGCACGCTATCCAGGGTGAAAGCTTGAGGCTCTGTCTCAAAAAAAAAAAAAAAAACAAGAAAGCAATGAAGAGACCTGCTTAGCTAAAAGGATGAATTTATACTGGAGCAACAAGAAGGAAAATTGGAGGGACCAAAATAAACAGATTGGAGGGCTCTGATTAGTTTCATTTATTTTTTTGTAGAGACAGAGTCTCACTTTATCGCCCTCAGTAGAGTGCTGTGGTGTCACAGCTCACAGCAACCTCCAACTCCTGGGCTTAGGTGATTCTCTTGCCTCAGTCTCCCAAGTAGCTGGGACTACAGGTGCCCACCACAACGCCCGTCTATTTTTATTGCTGCAATTTGGCTGGGGCCAGGTTTGAACCCACCAATCTTGGTATATGGGGCTGGCACCCTACTCACTGAACCACAGGCACCCCCTGATGAGGTCTCTCTCTTGCTCAGGCTGGTCTCAAACTCCTGAGCTACCGCAATTGTCCCGCCTCAGCATCCCAGAGTGTAGGATTACATGATAAGCTACCATGCCTGGCTTTGTTTTTGAGTAGTTAAAACATTTTTTTCAGGCTTGGTGCCTGTGGCTCAATGGGCTAAGGCGCCAGCCACGTACACCTGAGCTGGTGGGTTCGAATCCAGCCCCGGCCCGCCAAACAACAATGATGGCTGCCTGTAGTCCCAGCTACTTGGGAGGTGGAGACAGGAGACTCACTTGAGCCCAGGAATTGGAGGTTGCTGTGAGCTGTGATGCCACAGCACTCTACCCAGGGGGACAGCTTGAGGCTCTGTCTCTAAAAAAATAAAAATTAAAAAAAAAAAAAAATTTTTTTTCAAACAGTACAGCAAGGCCACTTCCACTGTGTTTGTAGAAGGAATCAGGTTTACCTTCCTGAGAGAAAGTGGGCCTGAACAAACATACCTTGTATGTGTATATGTTTGTTTGTTTAACACTAATAGCAGCATACTGTTCATTCATATCTTCCTGTACCTGGCTTTTCTCACTTATCAGTATATCTTAGGTGATTATTCCATATCATTTATTCCATCCTATGGACAGTTTGATTTGATTTCATTGATTTTTACAGTTGTTTGCTTAACACTCACTCCATGCATGTGTCTGAAGGTATGTTGAAAAAGATAAATTCAGCTTGGTGCCTGTAGCTCAGCAGCTAGGGTGCCAGCCACGTACACTGAAGCTGGTGGATTTGAACGCAGACTGGGGGCTCGGCGCCTGTGGCTTAGCGGGCTAAGGCGCCAGCCACGTGCACATGAGCGGGCGGGTTTGAATCCAGCCTGGGCCCACCAAACAACAATGATGGCTACAACCAAAAAAAAAAAAAAAATGGCCGGGCGTTGTGGCGGGCTCCTGTAGTCCCAGCTACTTGGGAGGCAGAGGCAAGAGACTAGCTTGAGCCCTGGAATTGGAGGTTGCTGTGAGCTGTGATACCACGGCACTCTATCCAGGGTGACAGCTTAAGGCTCTGTCTCAAAAAAAAAAAAAACGCAGCCTGGGCCTGCCAAACAACAATAACAACTAAAACAAAAAAATAGCCAGGCATTGTGGCAGTTACCTGAGGTCCCAGCTATTCGGGAGGCTGAGGCAAGAGAATTGCTTAAACCCAAGAGTTTGAGTTTGCTGTGAGCTGTGACCACATGGCATTCTACGGAGGGCGACACAGTGACTCTGTCTCAAAAAAAAAAAAAGGTAAATTGGTCGTAGCACTCTGGGAGGCCAAGGCGGGTAGATTGCCTGAGCTTGTGGGCACCAGACCAGTGAGACCTTGACTCTAAAAAAATTTTTTTAACTACTCAAAAACAAGGCCAGACATGGTAGCTTATCATGTAATAGCCAGGCAAGGGGGTGCTTATGGCTTAGTGAGTAGAGCGCCGGCCCCATATACCAAGGGTGGTGGGTTCAAACTTGGCCTGGCCAAACTGCAACAAAAACATAACGGCGTTGTGGCAGGTGCCTGTAGTCCCAGCTACTCAGGAGGCTGAGGCAAGAGAATTGCTTAAGACCAAGAGTTAGAGGTTGCTGTGAGCTGTAATGCCATAGCACTCCACCGAGGGTGACAAAGTAAGACTCTGTCTTTTAAAAAAAAAAAAAAAAAAATAGCCGGGCTTTGTGGTGGGCGCCTACAATCCCAGTTACTTAGGAGGCTGAGACAAGAGAATCGCCTAGGCCCAGGAGCTAAAGGTTGCTGTGAGCTATGACACCATAGCACTCTACCAAGGGCGACAAAGTGAGACTATCTCTAAAAAAAAAAAAAAAAAAAGGCTTGGCGCCTGTGGCTCAACGGGCTAAGGCGCCAGCCATGTATACCTGAGCTGGCGGGTTCGAATCCAACCCGAGCCCGCCAAACAACAATGACGGCTGCAACCAAAAAATGGCCAGGTGTTGTGGCGGGCGCCTGTAGTCCCAGCTACTTGGGAGGCGGAGGCAGGAGACTCGCTTGAGCCCAGGAATTGGAGGTTGCTGTGAGCTGTGATGCC
>CAUYRH010100196.1:0-30243 GCA_963574655.1 Perodicticus potto | reverse complement strand
TGATGCTTACCAGCCATGAGCATGGTATGTTTTTTCCACATCTTCAGCTGTTTCTTTTCTCAGAGTTTCATAATTCTCTTTTTGAGATCTTTCATGTCTTTTGTTAGGTAAATTCTCAGACATTTCATCTTCTTTGGCACTACTGTAAAAGGAATAGAGTCCTTAACTATATTTTCAGCTTAACTATTGTTAGCATATAAAAAAACTACTGGGGGCGGCGCCTGTGGCTCAAAGGAGTAGGGTGTGGGCCCCTTTTGCCAGAGGTGGCAGGTTTAAACCCAGCCCTGGCCCAAAAACCGCAAAAAACAAGCTACTGATTTGTAGGTATTGATTTTGTATCCTGAGACGCTGCTGTATTCCTTGATTGCTTCTAAGATTTTTGTAGTTGAGTCTGGTCTCCAAAGCCAGGTTAGATGTTCACAAATTATCAACATTCAAAAACGTGGAAACTAACTCTAATATCAACATCGTTCATATGGGGATGTGACATTTCTGTTATGGGAGATATTTTCCTGATTCATAGAATTATCCTGAGTAAGAATCACAAACAACACTTATCTTTATAGACACCTTTGCAGAAAGGGTTTCAGCTTATGTGAAGGAGTTCAGAATGTCTTTAATGTAAGGAAAGGAAAATGCGTTTCATACCTGGTATCTTTGTAATCTCTCTTGATCATATTTTGTCCTCCTTGCCTACTATTTATGCTTTGTAAATACTACAAACAGGCCTTCTCTCCCCCACCATTCACCCTTCCTAGCCAGTGGGATGTGCCTGAGGAGCTGAAGCTTGGCATCTAATCGTGTTAGTAAGTAAGATGGTAGTAGTTTTTGTTTGCAATATTAAGACAAATGATTGGAAAATCTTTGACACTTAATGATCAAATTATGATCATGACCAAGTTTTTGATCAGTATTCTAGCTGCAGTTCATTTAAATCAAAAGAGAAGTAAAGACATCTGAGAGATTATATAATCCATAATATCCTGGTGCTTCTATTTGTGTCTTCTCTTATAGGTCTGAAAAATAAGGAGAAGTAAAATCCTTTCTGGTGTCTCCAGTTATCCCTATTGGAAGCAGGATGGAGTGTCTTAGAATTTTCATGAAAGATATAAATAGAAGCAGCTTAATGATTCCATTTGATGTTGTCCTGGAATTTTTTAATCAGTATCACTTTTTAACAACAAGTTTAATAAATACATGTTGACTACATTTAATAATACCCCCAAACATAGCTAGTTTGTTTGTTTCAGGTTCATACCTAGATGTTAATTAAAAGGCCAAAGTAAGAATTTATAGGTTAGATACGATCCTTTTTATTTATTTTAAACTTTTCCAAACACTACCTGATTATTACTGCATCAAAACAAACCTATAAGCTAACAGAAGAAATGATATATAACTCAAAGATGTGGAAACTGAGGCACTCCACAGTCACTGTGACCTTGAGCACGAATCAACTTACTGAAAATGCAGCTCAAGTCTGTCTCCTCCACCGCACTGCCAACTAATGCAAGTCATCCCTGATCCATACACTATGAGGAACAAAGGAACATACCTCAGGCTTTCGAGCCTAAGAAGAGGTCTGTGACCTTCTGCCCATCTAAATTATATCTGGTGCTTTTGTCTCCTTTTAATATTATCTATAAATCCCTCATGTTTTCTGATTTCATTATAATAGATAGCTAGAAAAAAATAATTCATTTTGTTTTTCCTTTTCTCAAAACAACATTTTATGAGTCTGGAGAATCGGAAAGTGTTTTGCAACTGAATGTTTTAGCAGACAGAGGTTGGAAATAGACTAAATTGCCTAATCGGAGGAACTGACGCTTGCAGGGGTAATATTAAAGGTTTAATGACAGGGTCTCTCTGGGGTCACTCCTCTGATTATAGGCTGTTTTCCTACTCTACTATCCAGATTACCTTTAATTCTGAAAAGGTGGAATGGAGAATCATGTTCTGATGAATTCTTTTGTTAGCTTCCTTCCTAGCTGAAAGGCCTAAAATACAAGAAATATTTGTACTATTTTGCTTAAAAAAACTGTAAGTAAAATAAAGTTGCCTGGCGAAGTCACATATTCCTTGGAAACAAGGGTAGGCTTTTCATGAGATCACCATTCCCCTCTTTCATGTTGTTTATTTATTTTCAAAACTGCACCACTGTGTCAGAGTACCTATCAATGAAAGTCATTAACTTCCTGTGTTACCTGTTGTTTTGTTTGCTTACATGGGATTCAGAAAAGGGACAACTTTAGAAAAAGATCTTGGAGACATGTTTCTGTGATGTGGCTAAGAAATGACATATGAACAGCATTTGTATTGTTACTTCTGGAGAAAGTCAGCTTTTATGTAAAGAAAAGGGTCATCCAGTCGCACTGAGAAATATGAAGATCTTTCTTTTTCCAAATGCTTGAGGTTTGAGACCTAACAATATCAAGCATAGAAGCATATATATGACACTGTGTAGATACACTATAACTGTAGCCAACTGGTCAGACCTGGAAATAATAGCATAAGCCATGGAGGAGATTGAGATGGAGAAAAAGTGAACCAGTTTTAAGAGCAGCAAGTTGATTATAAATTTTAAAATTAATGACCATTAAGTTTTAGATTTTTAACTTTTTCTTAGTTACTTTTGATTTCATATCATTTTCTTGAATACGCATAAGTTATAATCAAGATGTAACTAAGCTGGACTTCATTGGGCATTCCAGGAGCTAGAAAATTTGGTGCCTCGTGATACACATACACACACACACACACACATAGGATACAACAGTTCTGCCATTAACATTTTCTGTTTAGTATATCTATATTGGTTTCCAAGAACCCACTATGATTCCAATTATGCCTTCCTTTTTAAAACTGTGTCCCCTGATATTCTCTATTATCAAGGTAGCTTTCTTCTCTAAGCCTCCTCTGTTCCTTCTATCAAAATGTATCCACCACTGGCTGGGCATAGTGGTTCACACCTGAAATCATAGCACTCTGGGAGTCTAAGGTGGGAGGATCTCTGAACTCAGGAATTTGACCTCCCTGAGCAAAGGGAGACCTTGTCTCTATTAAAAATAGAAAAAATAGCCAGGAGTAGTGAGAAATGCCTGTAGTCCCACCTACTAAGTAAACTGTGGCAGGATTTCTTGAATTCAGGAGTTTGAGGTTGCTGTGAGCTGGGCTAACACCACGGCACTCTCGCCTGAGCAACATAGTAAGACTCTGTCTCAAAACAAAACAAATAAATGTGCCACTGTCCCCCTGGCTCAGTCTCTCCACAATGAAGATGGGCTGCTCTGAGAGCTAGTTCTTAATTGACTGAACTGATTCTGTTGCAGACATCTTGCTATGTCTCAGTTATTTCTTCTGTTTTTAAGTCAAGAATGTTCAATCTAGGTTGTATACAAGCCTGGAAATGTATGAAGATGTGTACACAAAGACATAGACAATTTTAAGGTATTTAAATTCAGATGTTATTTCCTGAAACTAATACTTCTCAAAAAGTTTTTGCAGTTATACTTCATGCCATATGTCTTTTTAACCTTAATTTTACAGTAGTGTTTCCTCCACTTTGAGAAAGAAAAGAGAGAAAGAGAGAGAGAGGAGAGAGAGAGAGAGAGAAGGAAGAAAAGGAGGGAGGGAGGGAAGGGAGGAGTTAGGGTGGGGGAAAATTATCTCCTGATCTTATCTTCAGAACTTTGATTACTGAACATCACATATGATACATACAAAAAATGCTGGAATGTGTTACAATTAGGTCCTGTACCCCAGAAGGTTACAGGGGCACAAAGACACTCAGATGCATGGCAGTCCATAGTTTGTATTATTTCCAGCAATTGAAGAATAGGATGATTCTACTTCCACCGTGTCAGTTGTAAGTCAGATGATGTTAGTATAGGTTTTGCTTTCACTAAATAAGCCAGGCATAATTGAAGCATTAACTGATACAACATCAAAGTAATAGTGATAGAAGCCAGGCGCGGTGGTTCACGCCTAGAATCCTAGCACTTTGGGAGGCCGAGGAGGGTGGATTGCCTGAGCTCACCGGTTTGAGAACAGCCTGAGCAAGAGCAAGACCCCGTCTCTATTAAAAATAGAAAAACTGAGGCAAGAGTGTCACTTGAGCACAAGAGTTGGAGGTTGCTGTGAGCTATGATGCCACAGTACTCTACCCAGGGCAATAGCTTAAGACTATGTCTCAGAAAAAAAAAAAAAGCTAATAGCGATAGAGCACAATTATCTTTAGTTTAAAATGTAGGCATTTGAGAAAATACATAATATGTCCAATATATCCATAATAAAATTCTAATTTTAGGTACAATATATCTCAATTTTAACATCTATGAAAAAGGCTCTGCACCTTTAGCATGGTGGTTACGGCACCAGCCACATTCACCGAGGGTGACGGATTCAAACCCAGTCCGCGTCAGCTAAACATCAATGACAACTGCAACAAAAATAGATGGGCATTGTGTCAGGAACCTGTATTCCTAGCTACTTGGGAGGCTGAGGCAAGAGAATTGCTGGATCCCATGAGTCTGAGGTTGCTGAGAGCTGTGATGCCACGGCACTCTACAAGGGGTGACAAAGTAAGACTCTGTCTCAAAAAAAAAGAAAATGTAAAGGTTTTATATATTTTTTTATCTCTTAAATGACAAGATTAAAAATACTCTAGGAATTAAATTCTTTATTTCAAGTACTGTGTATGATAAAATATGTAATATCAATTTTATTTTATTTTATTTATTTGTTTTTTTGTAATATCCATTTTAAAATGGGTAAAGGGACACAGATTTTTTCAAAATACTCATTGGGGCACAGAAGTAAATATGTGAAGACTTCTTGTTTAAAAATAAAAAATGTTCATAAAGGCTTCCCAGTCTTTCTTGAGAGTTAATTTCCTTAATTAGCTTATCTTATTTGTCTCTCTATCCTTAGCATCTCACAAAATGCCTGATAGGTATTTGGTGCTCAAAACTATTTTCCAGGAGAATAAATAGCATTGTATATTAGTTCTAAACAAATCTGGAATTTCAGAAAATTATTTTTGACTCATATTTACACCATTTATACATCACTTTACTGCTCAGTGTTGACCTCTAGGATGTTACTTGAAAATACAATTTGAATCTAACATGGCTTAACGTGTCCCTCATCGCAGGGACAGCTGCAGTCTGCAAGAGAAATCCTGAATTTCAATATTGATTCAATTAATTAAATACCTCTCAAACCTCTACTCCGTATCAATCATTCATTTTGTCGGAGGCTGATGATAGGACAGGGAACAAGATAGTCGCGGTCTTGCTCTCATGGCAATGGCACTTTTGCAGAGAGTCAAGATGTTAAACTAGTAATGATAAGTGGAATTCAAAAGGAAAATATAAGTACATATAAGCATGGAGGAAAGGGGTGTAATCTAGCTTCTGAGATCAGAAACAGACAACCAGTGGATAAATATCTTGCAATGGGGTAGAAAATGCATATGTGGACAATTAAGTTCGTGAACTCATCCGGAAAAAGTGCTACACACCTCATTGCTGAATATTCTAAGATCACATTAGAAGTATTCCCTTTGAAGGCTATGTATGGATGCCAGTGCCTAGCCCACCCTTCTGGAAATAAAGTCAAATGTGTCTGAAACCATCTACTATAACAAGTTGCACTAAAATTTGAGAGATAAATTATCGGTTTTACATTTTCTCTCTCTCATAACTACATTTACCTAAAGCAGTGGTTCTCAACCTTCCAAATGACGCAATGTATTTTCATTGTTAAAAAGGGGTCACCACCCACAGGTTGAGAACTGCTGAGTCCTAAAGAATATAAACGTGCCTGTAGTGAACATTGACTTTTATTGAAAATTGTGAAACATCCCAAGCTCACCTTTAATCAGTAATCTTCACTGTTCTTCTTCCACGAGTTACAGCAGATTTTCTATCCACATTCAATTGGGGAAACTATAAACCCCAGGGCCATTAAAATGAGACAGATCCAGTTTCGATTTCCTCTTCCATCAATCTTGACTAAAGTAATAATGCTTAATTTACAAAGTTATTGTAGATCTTAAGAGATATAATGAATATTAACATGTGCAGCATATAGTTGAACATGTGTAAAATCTATTACATGTTCGATGTCTTTCAATAGGCTAGTTTATAGCATTATCTGAACCTAAATCAATTTGTAAATCTAAATCAATTACCTGAACCTAAATCATTTGTTTATGCCTTTAATCTTGAAGTACAAGAGTAGTTTTTAAAATCTTGACATATTGATGACATCACAACTCAGGGGATAGGTACCATAGACTTGGAGATCTGGAGAAGTACAGGACAATCTGAACAGGAATTTCTAAACTCAAATCACAACAATTTTTGTTTATTCTACCACTTCAGAACACCAGATTTGCATGGATGATAGAGATATTCAAATTACTTTGCTAATAGTATGCGCACACCCTTACACATACACAAAGTAGAGATTACACAGAGTTCAAACATTTGTTTTCAGTCTTACTGATCAATTTTCAATGAGTTCCCCTAATTTCTTTACACCCTTGAGCAATTGAGGTAGTTTTATTTTCTTTTTCTTTTCTGGTTTATTAGATATTTTTGATCACCTAAAATAACTCTGGGGGGAAAATGGTAGGGAGAAAGTTATTTCTGGTAGTATTGTTTCCTTTTAAATAAGATGAAACCTATTGCTCTAGTCCCAGAAATAGCACAAACCCAGAAACTTAATTTCCTGAGGTGACTCAATGCAGCAGCTAATTCATTTTTAGACCTTTGGTGGTACAGTGTAAAGTAGTTTGTCTGAAACTTAAAGGGACCCTCCCAAAACTCTGCATGTTTGATCTGGAAAAAGTGTTGCCCTTCTTATGAGATGTCAGTGGCTTTTTCCTTCTGCTTTGTATTTATGCAACTACTCAGAGGACAGAAACAGTAAGACAATTTTTAATTGTGGCTAAGAACAGCAATAGCATTAAAAAGTAAATTATTTGTGAAATAGTAAAGTGTCCTGGATTTATGGAGAAATAGCTGGAGGATGAAGATATTATTGTTCTGAAGTATCAGCTGAAGCCTATTTGGGCATCACTGTCGGGTGATGTCTTAATTCTCAACCTTATTATTAAGGGCTCTCAGCAAAGGTCATCAAACAAACAAACAAGCCATTTGTTAGAAATAAATTTTAGGAAAAACGTGCATGAGTCACAACATCCTTCTCTCCCTGTCCAGAGGAGCGAATGCATAAATTCTACTAAAAATTTTATATTAAAACAATAAAGTCCCTCATCCCAGAAAATGTTTCACTTCCTTTTCCCAATTTCTATTAAGTGTCTTCATCTCTTACTGAGTATTTCATTTTCAAAGTAACAAAGTCCTCTGAAAAGAAATGGCAAAAGGATAAAGATCTATTTTTATGACAAAGGGAAAACCTTTCAGATGTGTTGCATTCATTTTCTAAGCACTGTTTCTTTTTTAGTACATAATGGATAAAAATCACATAGAGAAAAAAGCTTGTAAAAAAGAAGCTTTAATTGTGGGCACATAGATTCCTCGTTAAACAGACTTCCTTTGTTTGGAGTGATTTAACTGTCATTTGTGCACAATTCAGAAATTAGTCTCCTGAGGATGAGAACTCAAGGCACTTACAGCTCTTACAGGAAATATCCCTTTGGGAGTGTATTGACAAATGATCCATGCTGGTAAGGAGCTATGAGATAAGATTTTCTGAGATCTCTCATGTCAGAAAAGCTGTGATATCACAGCCAGAAAACAAAAAGGAGAGTACTTATTTTTACCCATAGGAGAGAAGGCTACCGAGAACTTAAGTCTTCCTGCACAATTAAGTATTTTAAAGAAGTTGCAGGAAATTGAACCATCCAAATATAGCCCTGATAATGGTATAGGTGAATATGCCAAGTCCCAACTGCAAAAGATAATGACACAGTGACACCGATTCATTCATTCAATCTTCATTCATTTACACATCAATTTATTGAGTCCTGATAATGTGTTCAGCTATTCCAGAAACCAGAATACACAGTGAAAAAGGCAGGCAAGCTTTAGGCCATCATCATAGTTTATACATTCGTGGAAGATGTCATGGTCTGTTCAGGCAGCTATAATAAAATACTTTCATCTAGTTCATTTATAAGCAACATTACATTTCAAAGCTTGAGAATAATCTTCTTTGACTCTATGGTTTACTTTCCAGACACACTGCTGAAGGATTTGGATTTCCAAGCCTCCAGGTGGCCTTGTCCCCCTGGCTTTGCCACATTGAAGGCTGGTGCCTGCAGCTCCCCCAGGCTGAAGTTGCTGTACTGTTTGGGGTCTTAGGGACAGCTGCAGTCCCACAGCTCCACTAGACATTGCTCAAGGGGGAGCTCAAAGTATGTGAACTTGCTCCCATAATGCTGCTAGACATGGCCTCGTAGGGCCTCCACATTCACAAGTTCCTCCTTCCACAAAACACTAAGACCCAAACACCATTCAGCTAAGGGTGGTTTTTTGTTTGTTTGTTAGTTTATCACTTTATAAGAAGAATCACCTTACCTCCAATTCCCAATAATACATTTCTCATTTCCATCTTAGATCTCATCAGAACAGCCTTTACCATCTATATTTCTACCAATATTCTGTTCATGACCTCTTAGGTAAACTAAAAATGCTGAGCTTTTCTCTGTAGCTCGTCTGTTGTTCTGAGACCTTACCAGAGTCACCCTTTACACCCTAATCACACCAATATAGCTTTTCCTAGCAAGCACTTCAAACCTCTCTCGGCCTCTACTTATTACCTAGTTTCAAATCTACTTCCACGTTTTTAGGTATTTGTTATAACAACATCCCCTCTTCTCAGTGCCAATTTCTTTCTTTGTCCATTTGGGTGGCTATAACAAAATACATCAAACTGAGTAATTTATAAACAATAGGAATTTATTGTTCGTAGTTCTGAAGGCTTGGGAGTCTAAGATCAAGGTGCCAACAGATTCCATGTCTGGAAGGCTGCTTCATAGGTGGCACCTTCTTGCTCTACCCTTACAAGGTAGGAAACAAAGGGGACAAACAAGGTCCCTTGGGCCTCCTTTCTAGGAACATTAATTCCACCATGAAAATGGAGCTCTTGCGACCTAATTATGTCCCAAAGTCCACACATCTTACTACCATATTGGGGATAATGTTTCAACACACGAATTTGGGGGAGACACATTCATACCACAGCAGAGGGAAATGAGAAATAAAGGAATAATATAAACATATTGGTTACCAAGTGAACAAGGTGATTTCAGATAGTTGTAACTGTTTTGAAGACTATAAAAAGAATAAGAAAAGAGAACAAAAAGAAAGGATTAGAAAGAACTTTCTGAGAAGGTGAAATCTGAGCCTGAAACATGAGTATCATACCTTTCATGAGGCAGGCAGATGGCTAGTGGGAGAAATCTAGGTGAGAAAACAGCAGCTAAGGGTGTCGGAGATAAAGAAAGAATGAGGACTGTCCGAGTACAATAGATGAAGAGAAGGAAGGAGGTGAAGTTGGAGACGTAGGTAGCATGAACATGGTCAGTGGTTTAAAGATGGTAAGGAAATTTGAATTTCAGTGTAGTGGTATATAATTGTAAAATCATAAAAAGCAGAATGGAATAATTTCATTTATACTTCTGAAAAGAGTAGCCTAGCTGTGAATGGCAAATGAATTATAGCCAAGTAAGAGAAGCAAAGAGGACAATTAATTGGGAGGAACCATAGCAAAGCAGGTGAGAAAGGACGGAGGTGGTAATAGAGTGACAGCAGTGGATATGAGCAGAAGCCTGGTCACTTATGGAGGCAGGGACACAAAACGAGAGATTATAGGGAGAAGAAAAGAGCTCAGTCAGTGAGTGAAACTCCTTGAGAAAGGAGTCCCTGTCTTCTACATCTTTTATGTTCATTATCTCAGTCATTACCTTGCTCGTAGTAACTGTTGGATGATACCAGTAATAATAAACTGGAACTTGAGCTTATTCTTTCTTTTCCATTTTCCTGCTACTGCTAAAGTAGCTACTCTACTTTACGACTTCTTAATCTAGTTACTATAACCATTTTCTCATCCGTCCCCTTGCCTTTGTAAGATCTTCTTCAAATTTATTCTACAGACTTAAAACTATAGCCAAGAAAAAAAAAAAAAAACTGCAGAAAATACTGCTTGGTCACACTAATTCTGTTTTCCAAATTCTCCAAGTGGTTTCTGTCACTTATTCAGGTGACATTTTCCAGAACACAAAGTCACCCTTAACTCGTCCCTCTTTGATTCACAGCTGACAAATAGGTAACATTATAAACATAATGAGGGCGAGACCTCCATGCTCAGAAGACAGTGGAGTACACACATACTTTTCTTTATTCCTCTCAAAAGTAACCTTAAACTTTGAAAGTATAAACATATATATACAACCAACATAAGGAGAGTCTGGAAAGTGGAAAGAAGAAAGGAGAATGGCTCGGGAAATCAATGGCCAAGGGAAGACAGCCAGTGTTTTCTTTTTGCCAAACTTAATAGTTGAAGAAATCAAACCCCCAGAATCACTGACATGTGTAAAAGGGGGAAAAAGCCCCAGTAAAAACATGGTTAAAAACATCAATTCAGCAAAGGCAGAGAATCACTCTACCCGAACCAAATGCCACACACACACAAAAAAAAGCTGTGTTACATTATCAAGAAGTAACCACACACCATCATCATGTCAGTGGAGACCAAATGGGGAGTGAAACAGCCGTCTTCACAAAGCAGCAACGAGGAGATCAAACGTCAAGTATCAGTAGAAGCCTAGTGGTGAGCCTGGATGCCCACATCTACTACCAGGCAGTAGTGTGGTGGCAAATGATAGTAGAGAAAATCTTCTAAAACAGAAAGTTTAGTTAGTTTTCAGATACTGACAAATTATATGAAAAAGCAAAAGAGCAAGAAAAGTCTACATAACATTGAAGAAGAAAAACAAACTCATAGTATTGACACTACGTGACTCCAAGATTCCAAGACTTACTATAAAGCTACAGTAACCAAGACAGTGTGATATTAGTTAAAATTATACAAATAGATTAATGGAATAGAACAGAGAGCTCAGAAATAGACACACACAAATAGAGTCATCTGATCTTTGACAAATCAAAGAAAATTCAATACAGAAAGGATTTCAGGAAATGGTGCTGGAAAAATAAGATATCCATATGCAAAACAAATTAATCTGAATACAAACCTTACACCTTTCAAATATTTAACTTAAAATTGATGACAGACTCAAACGTAAAACACAAAAGTATGAAACTTCTAGAAGATAATATGGAAGAAAATCAAGGTTGGGTTTGGTGATTATTTTTTAAATACAACACCAAAAATATAATCTTGAGAGAAAACAAAATTGTAAGTTGGATGTTATTAAACTTTAAAAATTTTCTTTATGAAAGACAGTTTTAGGAGAATAAAAAGGCAAACCAAAAGATTGTGAGAAAATCTTGGCATAACCCATATCAGATGAAGGACAGATATTTAAAATATACAAATTCTTAAAACTCAGCAATCAAAAAACAAAGAACCCAATTTAAAAAATGGAAAAATATTTGAACATGTATGTCACCATATAACAGTAAGAATATAAGCCTGTAAAAAAATGTTCAAAATGACATGTCATTAGGGAATTGCAAATTAAAACAATGAGATACTTTTATACACCCATTGGAGTGATTAACCTTAAATACTGACAACGTCAAATGCTGGCAAGAATGTGGAGCAACTGGACCTCTTCCTCCCTGCTGGTGAAAATGCAAAATGGTACGCCACTTGGAAAAACAACTTTCAAAATTAAACATGCTCTTACTACACAATCCAATATTCATACTCCATAGTACTTACCCTAATAAGCTGAAAATGTATATATGTACACAAAATCCTGGATAAGAGTGTTTGTAACAGCTTATTCATAAAGCCAATCTTGGAAGCAACCAAGATGTCCTTCAGTGGGTGAATGCTTAAACAATGTATGGTACACTCTATAATATAGGTGAATTTCCAGATAATTAATAGTAAGTAAGAAACAATACATAATGCATTATTTTATCATATAACATTCATGAAGTGACAAAATTATAAAACTAGAGAACAGATTGGTGGTTGTCAAGGGTTAAGATGACGATAGGGTCTAGTAGAAGAGAAGTGAGTTTGGCTATAAGAAAAGAAACACAGGAGTCCTATTGTGACAGAAATGTTCTCTTTCTTGGCAGTATCATATCAGCATACTGGAAGTAATACTGTACTACTACAGTATTGCTGTTACCATTGGAAGAAACTGGGTAAAGAATACAAAAGATCTCTGTGTTTTTTTCTCACTACTGTAAATCTACAATTATCTCAAGATTTAAAAGTTTAATTTAAAGAATTAACCATATGAAGAAACAGATGCTTTGTTCATTTTCTTCTCAGATTTGAGATTCAAACTAAGAAACATGAATTACTTAGAATCATCTACAAAGCCACCTGCTTTTTTCTGAAGCCCTCTCTTTTAAAAGAATTCCTTAATAGATGCCAGTATTCCATTTTTGACCTTTGCTATCAAATTTACAAAGTTATCATTGACTGCCAAAGGCTGCCGTGGTATAGGAGTGCAGCTGAAATAATCCATGTGACTTAAGTTTCTTTGCTCATGGCTCTGTTTCTTGTCTCTCTGGCTTTGTGGTACATTTGTTTAAGGAAATCTGTTGGTGATTCTCCTGTTTCTGTCACTCCCCAGGAATAAATGGCAATGTCACTCAGAGTCAAGTAGTGAAGTTTTTCATGGTATTCTTGTCATCGATTTCATTCTGCTCTATTGCCTGCAGTTAACTGTCTTTATTTTGCCTTGTCAATAGATTTTAGATGACTCTCTGTCTTACGTGTATCTTTTCCATTGGATTTTTCATTCATTTTGTTTAGGAGAGATGGGTTTCTCTGTATGTTCCTTAGCACCCAGTTATGCTGTTTCAGAACTTTACTGGGACACGTGAAATAGTCAATCTGTAAAGTCAAATCATCACAGAAGAATTAAATCTCACTTTCCAAGTTGGGCTGTATACACAGGTATGATGGATTCCTAAACTGTGGCTGTATCAAGACACTCAAACCCATTTTAAAAAGTGAAACTTAAATGCAAATAATTCTAGGTCTTCTTAGGTCATTTCAGGACAGTGGCAACAGCTTCAGAAAATATGTCACAGTGGCTTTTGTGATTCGGCCCTCTCCTGACAATAATCAATCTCCACAAATTCTCATAAATAATCCCTCTCTCTCCTAACCTCTTTAGGCCTGGGATTGGCAAGTATATTATTCCTATTATCTCCAGGGTACCAAACCATGCATGCGATTTTCCTCTAACTTGTCCACAGGTTATAATAGCCCTTGACCTCACCTTTCTCCAATTTGATTAATTATGCTATTCGTTTTCTGCTGAGACCTAACCGATAACCCTCCAAAAAACAAACAAAAAAACTAACATGTTTTCTGACATCAATTCAGAAAATTTATGTAAAATCAATAATAAAAGATTATTAGATCATGCTAAATTTGTAATATTCCATTAATTAGATATTTCTTGAAATAGCAGCCCTGGGTGCTTGCAAAACTAGAAATGTGAGATATATAAGTTACCAAATTTAGATGGTAACTACTAAATTTGATGATAGCCATGACAATAATAATACTGGTACTAAATATGAAAAATTCTTTGCAAATCAAATTTCATAAACTGTATGAAGTACAAATCATTTTATGAAGCAGTCAGCTTATTTGGTGTAGTTGGAGATGAACAAATAAGAGTTGTCAGGAAGGTCTACTAGGACCGAGACCTAGAGAAAACTCAAGCTACCTAGACCTATTCTTTTTCTTTCTTTTTTTCTTTTTTTTTTTGTAGATAATCACCTAGACCTATTCCTGATGATCATCCTCTCACTCTAGTTAATTTCTTTTTTAAAATATATTTTTTCCCAAGACCAACTGGACAACAGGTGCACATTGAAAGTGCTTGCTTCCAAGCTCCCCTCCCTACACAATGACACTTAGTGTGTTTGCCCTTTCCTCTACCTTGCCTACTGCATCCTTGTCACAGTTAACTCCTCTGTGAGTTCTACCCAGGTTCTTCCAGAAAAAGCTATCACATCCTCTGCATTTCCAAACTGTAAGGTGTGTACCTCCACAGCAACACCAACTTGATACATGTATATTGCAATTAGGGGTCATTATTTTGTGAGTTTCTGGATGACAAACAAACTTTTTTCCTTCCCTTAATTCCAGGCCAGTGGATGATATCAAGTAATAGGCATTTAATAGATGGGTGAATGAATAGCTTTCCTAGCATCCTAGAAAGCAGACCTCTTTATAGCATTTACTTGATGTGCTTCTAATGCCTCAAATATGTATTCCTCAATAAAAATGAATGAGGGCCGGGTGGTGCGGTGGCTCACACCTATAATCCCAGCACTTGGAAGGCTGAGGCAGGAGAATCACCTGAGGTCACAGGTTCAAGAACACCCTGAGCCACAGCGAGAGACCTCATCTCTAAAAATAGCTGGATGTTGTGGTGGGTATCTATAGTCCCATCTTCTTGGGAGACTGAGGAAAGAGAATCGCTTAAGCTCAGGAGTTTGAGGTTGCTGTGAGCTATGACACCACGGTACTCTTCTAAGGGTGACAAGGTAAGACTTTGTCTCAAAAAATATATATATATACATATATATAAATGAGGGACAATTTTCTGCTCAAAAGTAATTAAACATACGTCTACTCAATTAGCATATATTTGTTGAATGTTTGCCACTGTAAGTGAGCTGAGATAATTTATTCTTTGATTTTACATAGACAAGCATGTCAGTTCTGCCTCCTAAAACATATTACATTCATTAAATGTTTTCCACCCAAACTGTTGAGAAAGAATTTGTGAAACAAACAAAAGGATAAAAAACACAAAATCTTGCCATGAGTTTTTAAATGTTACGTAGTCAAAAAATGATGTTTGGGATCTCTATATATATCTTCCTTCTACACTATTTTAACAGTAAACTGCTCATTGGAATCTTTCTAAAGCCTGAGTGGTAATATAATGAATAACTATAAGAAATTGGTAGATGATATTCCACATAGCTGTAATATAACTGGACATGACAAAGGTTACTATTATAAAATTTGCCCACGATTTTAACAATGAATGCTGTAAATATCCTAAGCCTGTCGGCTGACTAAACCAACATGATTTCTCTCACTGTAAGTATGTAAATATAACTGTTTATTTTATTGGGCTTTTCAATCCTGCCATCTCACTATTTTGTGGTTGCTAAGCAACCCTAGCAATATTGTGGCACAGACGCTTAAAAAGACGGAGGCACCAAAATGTGTTTGTTGATTTATTTATTGGAATGGAAATGATGCTGGTCCAAAATAAACTCTTTTTGATGTGAGAGCTGGCACCGATTGGATAACAACTTCCAACTTCACTGCACTCAAGGAGAGACAATTTGTTTTTTTAAAGGTTGAAAAGAAAAAAAAAAAAAAAACTTAAGATAATTCCTTACCCCAAATGAATATTGGCACAATCGTTTTTGGTGGAGATTGCTTATGAATATCTTAGGATAAATTTTGGCCTTGAAAGTTCATTTGAAGAAGTGTAGGTAGAGATAGCCCAGGGAAGTGGGGCATTTGTAGGACAATATGAAGTATGAATTATTGCAACTGTATTACCCAGTGAGCAAACTAACCCATCAGTTTATATAAGTTGTCACAGAATGTACTGAGGCATTCCGTTCCACTCAGGTAAGATAGGACCAAGGGCAGAACTAAGTCTAAGTCATAAAATCCCTTCTGCCTCAGGGTAATAGTAACTTATTTCACCATATTTATAGGTCACTAATGGTAACTGATCCAGAAGAAATGGTGGCATAGAATTGTCCTTGGCTTCTTGATAAAAGAAAGAAATCATAATGAATACAGTTACAGACTAAAAAGAAAAGAAATCAGTAACTAATCTGTTAGCATAGAGGAATAATAATTTATCTTTTTTTATTTTATTGTCTTTATTATTAAATCATAGCTGTGTACAATAGTGCAATCAAGGGGTACAATGTGCTGGTTTCATATACAATCTGAACTATTTTCATCAAACTAATTAACATAGCCTTCCTGGCATTTTCTCAGTTATTATATGAAGACATTTGTATTCTACATTTAGTAAGGTTCGCCCATATCTTTTATTCGGTTTATTTTAAAAGATTTATCCAGTGGAATTGCTGAAGTTCCAGGTGCATTCAGAGAATCTATTTATTACATAGAGGAAAACAGCATATACTAGCTTATTATTCAAAGTTATAAGAGATTAACATTGTTATTTTCCTGTTGGTAGTGACCAGAATGTTCTAACACATCACCTGTTTTTCACCCCCTAATTCTCTTTGCTTAGATGGATGGTGTTGTCAGATGAAGCCAAGATGTTGGGTAGCAATTTCAACCATTTCCTCTACTCTGTACCTTGGAGTACCACACTTAATATTTTTCTAGAATTTGATTTTTCTACTTTGACTCTGTTACCGAGCTACCCATTTCCATGATAACTTGTGTTAAAGAAAGTTACCTTATTTAGTGGTATTGCTCATGGCTATGATTTATCGAAAACTAGTTACATGACCAGATTTGGTACTGAAAACTTGTTACATGAGCAGAGTTGGAACTGTTCTATCTTTTGTCTGCTTTTTTGTCAATGTAGTAGAAGGTAGTAAAATCCATTAGGTGAGATCAAATCTTCCTTTCCCTGAAAATTAGGCATGGAACTGTATCAAAGCCCAAGTTGTTTTCTTGTTGTTGTTGTTCATTTTTTTTTTTTTGTTGTTGTTGTTGTTGTTGTTATTGTTGTTTTTGTACTAACAATCACCACATGGAAGCAAGATGATGTAGAAAGGTAACTATTTTATTCCTAAAACATAAATTATAATTCCATTCACTTATTTTGCTGAAATAATTTTAAATGGTGTTTAATGCAGGCATAATCTCTACTGAAAATCCTATGAGGTGTGTATTCTATACAGAAGTAACACATTATCTGTTTATATAATCTTTGTCTAAGCACTTTTTCAAAGCCTATGTTGTCATCACAATCTCCATTTCAAATTGTTGGCTGTTATGAACTTGGTGTGGTAATCTTATGCATTGATTTAGAGTTTAGAAATGTGTATGGAAACACTGTGATAATTTTTGGCCACAGAATTCATAAATGGATTTTAGGTTTGTACAATGCATGATTAAGAGGATACTTACAACAAACTTTGTATTGGAGAGCAATTCATCTGTTTGACTCATTGATAATTAAATTGGTTAATTCTTTGACTGAATATATCAAACTGCCAAGTTTGATCATACATGAACACAAAGAAATAATTTTAAAACTTTTTATTTAAATTGATGTCTACATTATATTTTGACTGCCTTATTTATTAGTTCAATTTCTGAAAAATTATATTCAAATTAAATTTCAGCAAATTATTTTACTTTAAACGTTAAGAGAAATATATGTCATAATAGTCCTAATAGCACTACAAAGTAAATAATCACACTTTTTTTTAACATTTTTATCAGTTTTTTTTCTTTCTTTATTGTCTTTATTATTAAATCATAGCTGTGTACAATAGTGCAATCAAGGGGTACAGTGTGATGGTTTCATATACAATCTGAACTATTTTCATCAAACTGATTAACATAGCCTTCCTGGCATTTTCTCATTATATGAAGACATTTGTATTCTGCATTTAGTAAGGTTCACCTGTACCCTTCTAAGATGCACCGTAGGTGTGGTCCCACCAAGTATAACCCAACTATAGCACAAGAATATGGGGCAAGGCGCAAGGGTAGGGAGGGGAGGGCGGAGGTTGGGGTGGAGAGAGGGTAATCAGTTTTTTTGTTTTTAAAAGATGCAGCTTATATTGTAAAAACATATTTGAGATTTCTTTAATCATGTAATAAATTGAAGTCCAACTTGTAAAATATATATATATATATATATATATATATATATATATATGCATTAGCTATTCAAAAATAAACAGTTGTCTTTCCTAGACTCGTCACCCAGAAACTTAATTTAGAACAGACATCAGCCCATGTAGCTTCAGGATGTCTTTATGATGTTCAGAGAGATGATATTTTCATTTGATTCCAGCGTGTGACTTGCTTTGCATTCATTCACAAGGCAGTAAACACTTTTAGTATCTGTTAAACTCAAATGAATGGCACCCATACATGGGCTTCCTAAGTTGCACTTACACGTCCTTTATTGCAGTGCACTTCCATAAATCTCCCTGTCTCTGGGAAGCACTCTTCCCTTGAGAAGCTTACCTGAAATGTCAGCTCAGCAGAGCAGAAAGCTCTAGCCAGTGAACAATTGAACAGCCTACAGATGTGCAGGTACTGAGTTAAAATTCTCTTTTCCTGTTCACAAGAAGTATAAAGCAAAGCCTGATACCATGTAGGCATTATTTTCAACGTTTAAACATAAACCAATCTACATTTTGGGTTTTGGTCCACATAGAGAAAAAAATAGAAACAAATGACATTTCATGTTTAAATTATTCTGAAATAAGGACTTTTATGACAAAACACTATTTTTCAAATGTCAAAAACAAATATTATTATACCTAAATATTTTAAAAATAGCATATCTGTAGTGTGCTGAGTCACAGCGTGCAGTGTTAACTTCACCGTGTCTGAGAAGCATCTACATTTATATACACGTGCTTAAGTGTGTTATTGCCCTGTTTTATAAAAAAAGATTTCACTAACATAAATTTATCATCATTTATAGGTTAAAATAATCTTTGATTTCGGGAAACAATTCTCAACAAGAATCTAAATAAAATTCACGTCTCTCCAAACACATAAATACACTTTTAGGTGGCAGATAAGAAACTCTGATAGCCACTTTATGTGCTAGAGAGTCTGACTTTTTAAGATGCTTTTCAAAGCTCTTTTTAAGCTTTGCTGCTCTGACCAGAATAGATAATGAGAGCGATACTGTAGTTACGTTTAAAGTAATATACTTTACTATCTATGGGATTTTTCTTTTATTGTAAACTGCTGTGTTTAAGAGAAAAACCAATAAGGCTACAGCGGACACTAATTGGTTCCTAAGAACCCTAAGAAATGATATTATATAGCAATGGTTAAAAAAATTCCAGACTCCCGCCAAAAAAATCATTTTCAAAATTGTCCACTTGATGCTGCTGTCCTGAGAGAAGGATCTTGGCTTTTAGTCATAGTCATTGATTCCCTCCACAGTTCCTTGTCTATGGAAGATTTAAGAGATGATTGAATGTCACAAAGTGACAAAAACAGGAACAGTCTGTTTACTCCACAGTTTCCAATAAGTTTTCTGTAGGAACTTTAATTGCCCTGTTTTATAAATAAGATTCACTGACATAAACTTGAGATTGAATTTTAATTTCAATTTAATTCCCAGAATTATAAGGTATGTCAGCTTGGCCAAAATTCTCTAGATTGGTAACATTTTAGTGGTGTAAGCAGGATGTTGTTCCTTTAATAAAATTAAGACTGTATAGAATGCTACTTCTAAACTACTTTATTAAGCTATTTGTTGAAATACATTTTTAACAAATATAAACATTTTCTATATATGCAAACATATTCACTTCTGAGGAGGGTTGAATGCAAAAACATACTTATTGTAAGAGAAAAAAGTCTTCTCTTTAAGATATAATCTTCATTGTACCTGTCAAAGAATTTCCTGTCATGGATTCACTGCTAATGATTAAGGAAATCAAATTTGGTCTGTGATAATAAAGGGCAAATAAATAATAGTTAATGAGGGATTAAGGGTAACAGTTTTATTCATAGGTTTTCTTACATGGCCTAAAATAAGCATGTTGTATGAACATCTGTAATGTATCTCTGTTGGGATATTTCTTTTAAAAATTATATTTTACCATTTATAATTTAAAATATGTCCTTTGGAAGATGGCAGGAAGCCATTTTTTTAAAATTTTTAGTTATCATGCATTTATTCTCCTATTAAGTATAAGGAAAAATTTCCCTTTGGGCAAGTATCACACTAACCAATATTTATAATGAAGTGAATGTTGTAGACACTATACTAACTTCGCAAAAAAAAGGCAGACAACCAAAGATTTTATGTTTCCCGAAGGAACACAGTGGAGCTATGAAGTAGTCTTCTGAAAATATTTAAGATCAGTGAAATCAAGCCTCTAGATTCAATTCCCAGTATAGATGTGAGTGAAAAATGTTCAACTATCCCTTACAGATGCAATAAGCACAAATAGATCTGAGGAAACCCCCAGCTCAAAATTGACTGAATTTCTTCAACAAGTAAATTATAACAAAAAGAAATGAGAAGTGGTGTTAATTTATACAATAAAAGAGATACAGAAGTTTTAACTAGTTCTTGCAAGTTCTCATCCAGCAAGACAACAGGAAATCTGTCTTGATAACATAAGTGCTTCCGGGGTGCTCCCCTCCTTTCCTGCCTTCTCCTTCTCTCCCCCTCTCTGCCGCTCTCTCTCCACTTTCCTTCTCTCAAGTTTACTTTTTTCATTCTCAAGTCAATGAGTAATGGTCGGCCAAAACACAGGATGCAGTTTTACTGTGTCCTTTGTTATCATTTATTCGTTGCCACTTCCTCTTTTTCAGGACTCTGCAAACAAGGAAGGAAAACTAGGAAATGCATTCCAAGAATCCCCTGTTTAATATACCACAGACTTTAACTTGTCAATGAGAAACACAACGGATAAGTTGGGAAGGTGAAGGAGAAAAGGCGCGTGTGAGTAGACAGACTCGTGTTAGTGTCCGGGTTTGCGGCTTTTCTGTGGCAGACTGCAGAACTGGGGGTGGGAAATCCCTGGAGACTCTGTAATTGCCATGGCCTCTGGAAGAGCTGCAGAGTCACAGCAGAGGAAACCAAGGGTGGTTTTTCCAACTGTGCCTCAGCTCTTCCAACAAGTGTAAGCTCCTAATTTTCTCTATTAAAACCCTTAAAACCAGGAAAACATAGAATGAATTTTGGGTTCTGATGAACCCTAATTAATATAACATCTCTAGGGCTCAGCACCTGTAGCTCAAGCAGCTAAAGCACAAGCCACGTACACCAGAGCTGGCAGGTTCGAATCCAGCCCGGGCCTGTCAAACAACAATGACAACTACAACCAAAAAATAGCCACGTGTTGTGGCAGACGCCTTTAGTCCCAGCTATTTGGGAGACTGAGATAAGAGAATCGCTTAAGCCCAAGAGCTGGAGGTTGCTGTGAGCTGTGATGCCACAGCACTCTACCCAGGGTAAGAGTTAGAGGCTCTGTCTTAAAATTAAAAAATGAAAAAAATAAAAACATCTCTAAGACCCTGTGATAATGAGAAAGAAAATTCCTTGCCTGAGAGTTCCAGTTTTAATATCCTAAATAAGCATTCTGGCCTATTGAGTACTACATGCCCATCCCCATCCTAATCACTGGAACCAGGAAAGTGGGTTACTATGATTAGCCCAGCCAGGAAAACTGCCCAACTCTGTGACTGGAGTGGAGTTAGATGGAATGGCATCAATTCTTAAGAAAAGCCATATTTAAACAACGTGTCCCAGGAAGTAGAGATCTTAGAAAAAGAGAAGAGGTACTGAAGAGCCGTGCAGATCCAAGGACGGCCGTTCTACACCTCATCCTGGAGCCACCTCCTGTACTGGTGAGAGATGTGGTGTCCTGAAGACAGCTCAAACTGGGTGCCATGGAGATTTGTTCTATAGCTAAGCATGGCCTAGGGAGAAGAGATTTGAAAGGGAAACAATATGTACAACTGAACATCTAGCAAGACAGGCAGGCAAGACAGTAAGTGGGAAGGTAAATCTAGAGAAAAAAAGTAAGCATTCCAGGAACAATCATTCTACCTTACCAGAGTATCCAACCAAAATCTCACCCTCATCACAATTTATGACCTATCCTTCATTCTGTTCACTCTTATATGATTGTATCTGTATTCATTCGTATGTTTTTCAACGGGAATTGAAGTTTCATAAGGTCAGAAGCAAGGTCAATTTCATTCACAAATCTATCCCCTATTCCTGGAAGAATGCTTGACCCAAGTAGGAGCTAAATAACTGCTTCTTCATGGATTTTTGCATGATTAGTATAAGTTGGGTTGGTACAAATAAATCTGAAAAATTCATTGACACTTGGCTATGGAGTGGTATAAACCTGCATCACCAAAGAGAGAACTTTGCTTTCATTTGTCAGTGCTTAAAGACATCGGAGATATAACTGTAGATAAGCAGGTACTGTTCTTGGAGAGCTCACAGCCTGGGGTGCTTGACAGGAAGAGGCAGACAATGTGCTACAGTTAGAAGTGCTACAAAAGGGTTATTGAACTGCCTTGAAAGCATTAAAGAAACCAGTACCTTGTAAGAGGGGGAGAGACCTCATCTAAGGCACAAGAAGCAGTGGAAGTTGTGAAGGACAGTCTTGGTCCACTTAATTTTTCTCCAGGGTCAACTATACCTTGTTTTCTGAAATGATGATAGAAGTTGTAATCCCCAAAAAATGCTCCCTAGTTAGTTACATTATTTGCTGATCATAACTCAAAAGGTTATCAGTAAATCAACGGCTGCATTTCTGAACCATGTTGTTTTGTTGTTTTCTCCTCTATATACTGTGTTCCTTTTCTAATAGAGATATGTGATTTTTTAATTAACTGTTACATGTATTCAAAATGAGGTAGGTGCTCATTCTAAATGACCAAACAGCATTTTTACATGCTTTACGTTTATTAACATATAGCAGATAGCATATCCACAAAGAAACTCAAGAAAATATTCATTCAACACTGAAATGAGCTTAAGAAAAAGTATGTCAAATGAGAGACCAATTCATTGAGAGTTTATGGTCCATATTTATGATCTGATGTCTACTTACAGCTTTTTTTTTGTCGGGGAGGGGGACTAGGAATTGATAGCTGATTCTGCTCTTTTTGACTTTTCCACTACGTGTACCTACAAAATCCGACAGCAAATATTTAAAAAGTAAAGAGCTCAACTACTCAGCAGACTTTTGCTGTTTTATGTATTTATTTATTTTTAGAGACAGAGTCTCACTTTGTCACCCTCAGTAGAGTGCCATGGTGCCACAGCTCACAGCAACCTCCAGTTCTTGGGCTTAGGTTCTCTTCCCTCAGCCTCCCCAGTAGCTGGGACTACAGGTATCACTGTTTTATTTTGTACTTAATTAATTTATTTGCTCTCTTTGATCTTAAAACAGATTTAACTGAGTATAAATCAAGTTATTTGGCATCCTGTACCCACAGTCTTTCTTTCTCTTGTCTTCTTTCCTGCCATTTTTTTCTCCTTGCCTCTCTCTTTTTATCTCTCCTTTCTCCCCTATTTTCTCCCCACATCTATCTCTCTCCCATACTGGCTTTTAAATACTTAGCACATTAACTTCCACATAAGAAAAACATTTTTTTCTCTTGGCCATGGTGTCTTATTATGGAAATAGAAAAAAACTTCAAAAACAAAATGATTCTTTCTAATTCAATGAAAAAAAATTTTTTGAGACAGGGTCTCACTTTGTCACTCCCAGTAGAGTGCAATAGCATCATAGCTTACAACAACCTCAAAATCTTGGGCTCAAGTGATCCTCTTGCTTCAGCCTCCTGGGTAGCTATAGTCACCCACCACAACACCTGGCTAATTTTTTTTTTTTTTTTGCAGTTTTTGGCTGGGGCTGGATTTCAACCCGCCACCTCCGGTATAGGGGGCCGGTGCCCTACTCCTTTGAGCCACAGGTGCTGCCCTGCCTGGCTATTTATTTTAGGGAAAGGGTCTTGCTGTAGCTCAGGCTGGTCTTGAATTCATGAGCTCAGACAATCCACCCTCCTCAGATTCCCAAAATGAAAAATTGGTTATTTTTTTATTGGTTTTTATATGTGAGTTACAGGCAATGCACACAGCACTAGGATCAATTTTTATACTGCACACCATGTGAGTTGTATGTCATTTATGACATACTTATTGAATTTGTTTCTGAGAATTGAATCTTTTGAAATTATACAAGTATTAAGTTGTATCTGGAGTGGACCTTGGGTGATCTTGGATGACAACATCTGAATCATAACCCTTAAGTACAAAGTCTGATGATACATGCACTTAAGTTGGGAGTACTGTACAAACAATTCAGTAAGGGTTCATAACCTTGATATATCAGTGTCTCACATCTATGTTCATATCTACTATTGGTGATGTCTTGCTGGATGGGGTTCATTATAATTGTTGCATGTTTTTGTGTGCTGTGGCAAGAATATCAGATCTTGAATTAGAGCAATTAACAAACATTAAATTTCTTGTTAAACTTAGCAATAGTGTGAGTGGGGATATCATAATCCAATTTGGGGTGATAACATCATGAAGAAAACAGCAGTGTACAAATAGATTAAAAGTTTTTCTGAGGGTGGCACCTGTGGCTCAATGAGTAGGGTGCCAGCCCCATATACCAAAGGGGGTGGGTTCAAACCCGGCCTCGGCTGAACTGCAAAACAGAAAAATAGCCAGGCGTTGTGGCTGGCGCCTGTAGTCCCAGCTGCTCGGGAGGCTGAGGCAAGAGAATCTCCTAAGCCCAGGAGTTGGAGGTTGCTGTGAGCTGTGTGATGCCACGGCAGTCTACCTTGGGTGATAAAGTAAGACTCTGTTGCTACAAAAAAAAAAATAGTTTTTCTGAGGTGAGAGAAAGCATCATTTATGAAGAGAGATCAGGGTGGCCAATAACAATCAGAACTGATGAAAGTATTGCAGAAGTTCATTGAACTGAGTGCCAAACTCATAGGCTGACAATGAGAAGCATAGCAGACCAAATAAACACTGCTAGAGGAACAAGAAAAATATTAAACTGAAAATCTTGGCATGAGAAAGATATGGCTCTTGTGTCATGACTATGTAATGGCTCACACAGCATTCTCTACAAGGGAGTTTGTAGCCAGTGAATAAATAACTGTATGGGTCACCTTCCCTCGTCATCTGATTTGGTCTGGAATGACTTTTTTCTTTACCCAAAGATTAAGGAAATATTGGAAGGAAGACACTTTGATGACATTCAGGGCATCAAGTGTAATACAACACCTTTAATGACCATTCCAGATTCTAAAATTGCTTTCAAAGGTGGACCAAGTGCTTGTATTGGTGCTTGGCTTCCCAAAGGGAGTACATCAAGGGTGGCTGTGGCAAGTTTTCCAGAATGAATTTGTGAACTTAATTGTTAGACCTTTACATTGCTTACATTTCTAAGGTAAAGTTCAAGTTGTAGTTGAGACCTTCATCCAGGGAATGTGCTGAATGCCCTCACACTGTTCACATTAGGTGAGATTAGCAAATTGCCCTCCCTCCTTTACCTTCCCTCCCCATTCCTCTCCCCAACACATCACTATACTACGTTTGTGCTTTTCCTTTCATGTGAGCATGTAGTTGTTTATATATTAGTTTCATATTAGGATTGAGTACATTGGATAATTTTTCCCAATTCTTGAGATACTTTACTAAGAAGAATGTGTTTCAACTCCTTCCAGGTAAACACAATGATGTAAAGTCTCCATCTTTGTATGGCTGAATAGTACTCCATAGTTTACATCTATCACAGTTTGTTGATCTATTCATGGGTTGATGGGCACTTGGGTTGCTTCCACCCCTTGGTAGTTGTAATTGTGCTGAAATAAATATTCTAGTGCAAATGTCCTTGTTGTAAAAGGATTGTTTTTTTCTTCTGGGTAAATACCTAGTAATGGGATTTCAGGATCAAATGGAAGGTCAATTTTTAGTTTTTTAAGAATTCTCCATTCTTCTTTCCATAGAGGTTTCATTAGTTTCCAATCCCAACAGCAGTGCAAAAGTGTTCCCTTCTCTCCACATTCATATGGATTTCATTCAAAGAACTACCAAGCAACATTCAAAATGCACAATGAGAAGTCACAGATATCAGAGAACCTGGTCTGCCATGTGTAATGATGCAGTGTGTTTGGGCAGCCACTAAAAGAGGGTACAGGGGTTGGAGACATGCTGACCGACAGCGAAAATAATGAGCAGAGTTTTCACAACTTCAGGAGGCCCAGGGCTCACAACTAGTGTCAGTTAAATACAACTTACATGGCAGTTAATGGGTTAATTGATCTTCTAATACTAATATTAATTAAATTGCTAATAGTCATTAGTTAGTGAAAACTGACCAGCCAGATATAGATATGTAATTTAGTCCATCTGAAGTAATATCCCAGTCTTGAGTAATCTAACTGAAATGAATTTTAATTTTTAAACACTTATTTGTACTCTTTTTAGATTACCTATTCTTACACTTTAATTTCTTGTGAATATTTTTGTCCCATAAAGGGTTTTATTTTCATTTCACAGCCCTGTTTTCTCTCTTTAATAACACTGAATACAGATTGTTCACAACTCTCTTTTTATATTCTCATTTAAGTAAATACACTTATTTTAACCTGTTATAATCTTTAAATCATTAAAAAAATTAATTAACTAGATGCTACTTAAAGAATATAGCACTTTGTTACTCTGCAGCCTTGGACTTGTTTAATGGTTTCAAGGCATTAATTTAAAATATTGAAATAAGTAAATTATGCATGTAAACTAAAGAAAGAGAAGAGAATAAAATTATATACAGTACATCACAATCACTAGTGATCATTAGGGGTATTATTGAGGAAATTTATATAAGCTTAATGAAAGTAATTTGGGAGTAACTTGAGGAATGTTTCTCATTGGGCAAAGAATTACAGTCATGTGATCCATGGTGATTTTTGGACTGTTAAGGATTGAATCTATAGCAGTGGTTCCTTGAGATTATAAAGGAGTTAGAAATACCTATAAACAAGTGACATCTGAGATGTCATAATGTCATAGTGTAACGCATTAGTCACTTGTTTGTAGTGATGCTGAGGTAAACAAACACACTGTACTGCCATTGTAAGTCAGATAAAAGCAATGCTAGTTGATAATGGGCAATGCAGAGTACTTGACAATGATAACAAGCAACTGTATTACTGGTTTAAGTGTATATTTTTATCATTATTTTAAAGTGTACCCCTTCTTCTTATATTTTTTAAAAAGTTTACTGTAAAATGGCTTTAGGCAGGTCTCTTGGGAGGCATTCCAGAGGAAAGTATCGTTATTACAGGAGATGTCAGCTCCATGAATGTTATTTTCCCTGAAGAACTTCTGGGAGATACGATGTAGACATGAAAGACAATGATATTGATGATTCTGACCCTATATAGACCTAGGCTAATCTATGTGTTATTATTCTTGTTGTATTATTCTTGTGTTGTTTTTAACAACAACAAGAAAAGGTTAAAATGTAAAACTGGTAAAAAGAGCTTATAGAATAAGGCTATAAAAGGCTATAAAAGAAAATATTTTTGTACAGTTGCAAAATATGTTTGTCTTTTAAGCTTTATGCTGTGTTAATACAAAAGAATCAAAAGTTAAAAAACAAAGTTTATAAAGTAAAGGAATTACAGCTAGCTAAGGAAAACTAATTATCAAAGAAAGAAAAACTTTTTTATAACTTTAGTGTAGCCTGAAAGTAGAGAATTTATAAAGACTCTAGTAGTTTACAGTAATGTGCTAGGCCTTCACCTTCACTCATCACTCACTCACTGACTTAGAACAACTTCCTGCCTGCAAGCTCTATTAATGGTAAGTGCCCTCTACAGGTATGACATTTTATCTTTCTACCACATTTTTATTTTTATTAATTTTTAATTAAAATCATAACTGTATACATTTATGGGATAAAACTTGGAATGCTTAAATAAAATAAATTTTAAATGTGTTACCACAAAATATAAGTGAGGTGATGGCTATGTTTTTACCATATTTTTACTGTATCTTTTCTATTTTAGATATATAAATGCCCACAATAGTGTCACAATTGGCTGCAAAATTTAATACAATAACCTGCTACACAGGTTTGTAGCCCAGGAGCAATAGGCTGTACGGTAACACCTAGGTGTGCAGCAGGCTACACTACCCAAGTCTGAGAGCTTACTTTCTATGATGTTCACACAATAAAATTTTGCCTAATGATGCATTTCTCAGAACACACACCTTGTTGTTGTTCAGCCATGTATCGCTGTAGTCTCAACAGTGCTACAAAGGCCTGCTGGTTGAATGCAACAAATACAAATCTGACTGAGTGCACAATAATAGCAGAAGCAGTACCAGATAATCTTTTTTTTTTTTTTATGTAGAACATAATATTTTTTTCTTTTTTCCTTTCTTTTTTTATTGTTTGTGGTTTATTGAGAGTACAAAGAATAGGTTACACTGCTTGGACTTGTTAGACAAAGTCCATCTTATAATTGCATCCCACTCCCAAGAGGTGTGCCATTGAGTTTTCTCTTATGTGGTTATTTATTAGATCATCTATTGGCTTCATATTAGAATTTAATACATTGGATTCTTGCTTCTCCATTCTTGTGATACTTCACAAAGAAGACTGTGTTCCACCTCCATCCAGATTAACACAAAAGATGAAAAGTCCCTATCTTTTTAGCAGCTGAATAGTATCTTATAGTGTACATATACCACAGCTTGTGAGTCCATTTCTGGACTTGTGGGCATTTAGGCTGTTTCCATGTTTTGGCGATTATAAATTGAGCTGTGATAAACAGTCTAGTGCAAATGTCCTTATGATAAAAGGATCTTTTTTTCTTCTGAGTAGATGCCTAGTAATGAGATTGCAGGATCAAATAGGAGGTCTAATTTGAGTTCTTTGAATATTCTCCATACTTCCTTCCAAAAAGGCTGTATTAGTCTGCAGTCCCACTTAGCAGTGTAAAAGTATTCCCTTCTCTCCACATCCACACCAGCATCTGTAGCTTTGAGACTTTGCAATGTGGATGTTAGGTGATGTCTCAGGGTGGTTTTGATTTGCATTTGTCTGATGATCAGAGATGATGAGCATTTTTTCAATTTTTTGTGAGCCATTCATGTGTCTTCATCAGAGAAGGTTTTGTTCATATCACTTGCCCAGTGGTAGATGGGATTATTTGCTCATTTTTTATTGATTAATTTGAGTTATCTGTAGATTCTACTTATCAACCCTTTGTCAGATTCATACTCTGTGAATATTTTTTCCCATTCTGAAAGTTGTATTCTTGCTTTTAGATAATCTTTGACTCTCTCTACCCCTGAGCTCTAGCAAATCTATGTTCAACATTTCTGTGTAACAGAAAGTTGGTGTTCTACAAAGATGTCCTTGACAAAACATAGACAAGAAGTTCCTAAAGTATTACAATCCATTTGTCAATTTCATTGTGAAATAGAGAAAAGCCTGTAAACCATAACAGCATCATTACCCACTGAACTTTTTAACCTTTATTTCATCTCACAGCACACTTGAACCTATAGTTAAACTTCCAACATACACTTAAATTACCTTGATTTTAAAAAAAGGAGAAAAAATATATACTTATAGTACTCTGAACTTCTTTTGAAAAAAAAGTAGTTAACGATCTTTAAAAATTTTTGTAGTACACCTAAAATCCTCTCATGACACACTGGTTGAAAATCACTGACCTAGTGTCAAAAGAAGGGATAATGGCTGGAGTATATTTTATTATATTACACTTTATTGCATTTTTCAGATATTGAATGTTTTATAATATTGAAGATATTGAGGGTTTGTGGCAATCTTGCATCCCACAGTCTATTGCTGCCCTTTTCCCAACAACATAAATTCACTTTTTGTCTCTTTGTCACATTTTGGTTATTATCACAATATTTCAAAATTTTCCATTGTTAGTGTATCTTTTCTGGTGATCTGTGATTAGTGATCTTTGATGTTACTATTGTGATTGTTTGGGGGACCGTGAACTATGCCCACATAAAATGGCAAACTTCGCCTGTGGCTCAACAGAGTAGGGCGCCAACCCCATATGCCGGAGGTGGCGGGTTCAAACCCAGCCACTGCCAAAAACTGCAAAAAAAAAAAAAAAAAAAAAAAGGGCAAACGGCAAAAAAAAACGGGGTGGGGTTTTTGGGGGGCCCCCCCCCCCGGGGGGGGGGGGGGGGGGGGGGGGGGGGGGGGCGGGGGGGGGGGGGGGGGGGGGGGGGGGGGGGGGGGCGGGTGGGGGGGGGTGGGGGGGTGGGGGGGGGGGGGGGGGGGGGGGGGGGTGGGGGGGGGTGGGGGGGGGGGGCGGGGG
>CAUYRH010100192.1:0-16713 GCA_963574655.1 Perodicticus potto | reverse complement strand
TATTGTGATGGCGATGGTGATCTTATAAAGTTCCCATACTCTGCCACACAACAGAGGTTCACCTTTCCTCGAAGTGCTCAGCTAAAATCTGAACTTGAATATTTCTAGCTATTTTTCTCAGATGATTTTATTGGTGAAATTGTGACCAGGACAAATATGTATGCAGCAGGAAAAATAAAATAGAAGGTAACTCCATTAAGAAAATACTCGATGTGGCACATTGGAAGGATGTTTCAACAGAAAAAAATGAAGGCTTTTTTGGTATAATATATAAAATGGTTCTGAATTTGAAAGTGTAATTAGTTGACTAATTTAACAAAGATTGGTTAAATCAAACCCCATTATTCAAGTATGTTTTCTCTTGTCTCTGTTTTTTCCAAGTATTTTGGATGCTGCATTTAGTACCTCATGTCACAGCTCAAGGGCATACCCATGGGAACAAGGTGAAGAATGTTAGTATGCACACTGAAAATAATGCAAAGAATTTTATGTACTGGGAAGAAATGTGGCCATAGATAAGAACACAGTAGATTTCAAAGGAAGAATTCAATTCCATTGCTAAAATCTGAAGAAGCCTACAACAAAGTGGGGCTTTTTTGCCTGTGCCTGTGAGTTTCAGAAAATGATTGTGTTTTCTTACATTCCCTATTATGGGAAGACAACAACAGAAAGTGTTATTGGTCCTACTTTGCCATTTACATCTCAAACAGCAGTTCATTTGGTACAGTTTTGCAAACATATATGAATGGTTCAGGCTATCACATCTACATTAATAGGCTCTACACAAGCCCTCAACTTGCTCAGGAATTGCATAAAATGAAAATACACATAACAGGAACAGTTATGGCTTCTAGGAGTGAATTGCCAACTAAGTTGAAGAAGAAAAAAACTTCAGGAATATGAATTATGTGACTATTAATGTTATACAAAAACGATGTGCCTCTCATTCCAAGAGAAGAGGTTAGTTACAATGCTGAGTACATCCTTTGGTCCTCAAACACAGTTGACCACTGGTTATAGGAAGAAATGACCTGATCAATTTGAAAAACCAACAGTTGTTTTAGAATACAGAAAGTTTAAGGGAGGGGTGGACAGAGCTGATCAGTAAGTATTGCAGGCAGAATGGGGACCGAAGACCCCATTCTTGGCAAGGAAACGCACCCCCAGAAAAAGAGGAAAATAAGAAAGTAAGGTAAGCAAGACAGAACAAAGGAAAGTCAGCTAGTTTACCTTTAAACCAGTCGCTGCTAAATTTCGTATCTAAGCAAGTTTCCTGCTTTTCCTAGAAGTCTGGCTAATTGGAGATACAGCTTACTAACACCCCTGCTGGGTCTGTAAATACTCTGAAGAAATAGTGGCCACAGAGAAGGCCTAGCAAGAAACATTAACTAGGCCAGTTCCTGCCTAGTTAATACTCACAACAAATACGAGTGTGGAAATTTGCATTTGACTGAGGCAAAGATCAAGGGAACAGCTCCAGCCCTGAAATACGGGTAGGAGGGCTCATCTCCCTTGTCCTAGAAGACGACCCTCTGTGGTGGTGATGAGAGAAAAATTCCTCTTTCTCACTGATTCTTCAGAGGAGATTGACACTAGAGGCATTTTACTCTGCAGTGAACTAGAGATGATTAACACCACCTTAGGAATCTGAGTGCGTGACCACAGACAGGAGTCTCCCGACACAAGGCTCAGGTTCTGGATTTCTCAAGAGTGCTCAGACCCTTAAAGTTAATAATAATAGAAACAACAAGAGCTGATGTCTTTATTCCCTTCCTCAGCTTACCCTCTGAGCTAATGAGCAAATAGCCTTTAATAAAAGCAGAGCGGAACTGACACTCACGGCCACTGTCAGAGCCCCACAAACTGGCAGGGGTCCCCTGTGCTCTAATCTTTGAAAATTCTATTTTGTGTATCTTGTCTCCTTTTCTTTCATCATTTCTAACTTTATAGTTCTTCAGGCAGTTGCCTCCAGATCCACAGGTCTTAACAGACCCTGTTCCCTGGGGCAGGACCCGGGCAAATACTGTGGATATGAGGGATTCATAAGAAGGTCCTACAAATGGTGGAAACAAATCATTCTTCTAGCTGATGGAAGTGCAGCTACATTCTTTAATCATTAGATAAGAAAAGTGGAGAAAAAGGCTAGACACACCTTTCTTACAGGAGAAATCTCATCACTCAGCTTGTGAGCAATGTGAGGAACAAAAATTCAAGAAAGAGGGAAGACTATCATCTTCAGACACTGAGGAAAGCCTAAATAGGAAGATACATTTTATAATGCAAAATGAAAAAGAACGTTAACTAAGGAGTGCCTGGTTTGCAGCAGAAGAAATGAGAAAGGTGGTAGGAGAGAAACTATTTTCTTCTGTGAGACATACAAGAGGAAGCCTGGACTTCATCCTGGAGATTGCTTCAGGAAGTATCACACTCAAAAAAGTTATAAACAAAAATAAACAAACATTTAATTATTTTATGTAAACCAAAACAGATAATAAAACCATCAGGTGAGTTCACATTTATGTTATTATTATTTTTTTTTAGAACTATAGCATAACTACAAATAATCTATTAATCTTTCTTGCCCCAAATAAATAAGAGCTGTGTGTATCAGGCAGGTAAATGTCTGATCTATAGCAATAGACCAATTTTCAGCTATAATATCCTGGACTAAGGTTTCTGTACTATTGGAACTCTCTCTCCCCCTTTGGGGATACCTGTAATTTGTATGTTGGCATGCTTCGCGCTGTCCCATAATGCTCTAAAAGACTGCTCTGTTTTTACTGTCTTCTTCCTCTTTAAATGATCAGGTTAGGTCGAGAGCCCTGTCAATGAGCTCTGAAATTCTTTCTTCTCCATGGTTTAATCTATTACTGAAACTTTCTATTATATTTTGAAAGCCTTTGAAAGTCTCCTTCAATTTGTTTAGCTCCTTTCTATCATTTCTAATTGTGTCTAGATCCTTGGAGATTTTGCTCTATCTTTCACTAAATTCTTGGGTCAATTTTTGGATTTCCTTATGCTGGTTTCCTACTTGTCCTTCAATTCCCTTCATTGTTTTTGACATCCATAATCTGAATTCCCTTTCTATCATTTCCATAGTTAATTTGTAGTTGTAATCTTCTGAGGTAGCTACATTGTCCTCCTTTGTGGGAAATGATCTGGTTTGATACTTAATGATGGCAGTGATTTTTTTTGTTGGAACTTTCTCATGTGTAGTTTCTTTTTCTTTGATTCTGGGTATGTTCTTTTTAGGGAAGGTTAAAAAAAATTCTCCTAAGATACAAGGGGTACTGCAGTATTACTAAAAACACAGCCGCTTTTGGATATGAAGTTCTGACGCTGGAAATTGAATTTCATAACATCTTGTGGCAGGTTGTCAAGGAGATTGGAACTGTTTTCTTATTCTGGGAGCAAGCACTGTGTGAGGTAGGGTGGGTGCCCAATGAGCAATGCCCCAGGCCAGAGGCATGTGCCTGACCATCAAAGATGCTGCAGCCTAGCTCTAGAAACTATGTAACCTCTATCACTGAGGTGGGGGACATGCCTCCATGATCCAGATTGTGAAGCAATTGAAAATTATCCGTGGTGGGGGCAGGACATCCCTTATCTGTTTGGCAGGGCTGCAGGCTCTGCCCAATGATGGCTACACAGGCCTAGAAAGTGGAGCTGCAGTTGTTTACATAGCCAACCCCCCCAAATGTCACACCATTCTTGAGCCTCACAGTCTTCAGCAAATTTAGGGCCTTCTGGCTGTGGAACCCTACTCCTCTAATATTTGACAGGCAGCTGGCCACCTGCTCCCCAGAACTATGAACCTGCCAGTATTCCAGAAGGGAATAGTTTTTCTGCTGCTAATGTCCGATGCTGTCACTGTGCCTTTTCAGCACTTCTGCTGAGCAGGATGATCCAGAATGTGGCAGCAATACTCTCTTCTCCCTAATCTTCAGGAGAGAGCAGCTCAGTTGATTTCAGTTCCTGGTTTCTGGGGTCGATCCTGTTGTTCTCACTGGACTCAGGACCAACTACTTCTGCAGCTGCTCCCTCCTTCTAAATCTACCTCCGGCAGACTTCCTGTTGCCAATATTGGTCCTCCCCCACAACCTGCCCCAGCCAAGTAGCCCCTTGTTAGTTACACCAAGTATGCATAAGGCCACTCCTTTAAAAAAGACCATGATCTCCATCAGTCAGAGAGAGAGAGGTGAGGCAGCTTCTCCTGTTCTCCCAACGAGATGTTTATCCTATTTAAATTCCTTTTGTCCTGGGCAATTTTAATCTCAAGAATTGAATCTATTGTGTGATGAGCAATTGGACATAGGCCAAAACTGTCTTGTGGTTTTGACAGTGAAAGTACATGATAAGTGATGATAATTTAAAAATCTTGTTCTCTTAGCTGTCAATTGCTCATATGTAAAACCCAAGTTGAGCCAAGTTACAGAGCCAAGTTGTACGTGAGTCAACATGTGCATGTATGCACACATATGTGGGGTTCAGGGAGTGGTCTGTGTTCTCAGTTCTTAGGATGTTCTTGGCTGAAGAGTGACCAGACCCACCAAAAGCAAGGCAAGTGTGAAACAAAGTTAATTGAGGAACAGAAAGGTTTATAGAGGAGGATACATTCATCACAGATGACAAATGGTCCCCTTATCTTGATAAAAAGGCTCTAGTAATGGTCTGGGGTCCTGTTTTATACTGCATGGATAGGGGTCCCCTGTGGTTAAGACACCATCATGGAACCACTTTGATAGACAGTTAATGACATGATAATTAATCTTAGATTACTCTAGTTTTCTTTCCAAATCCTACCCCTGGGCTGCCTAGCCTGCAGGCAGGGAATTCCCTATATTATTTTGCAGATCAGCAGGGGTTCTTCCTTCGTCAGGGTATGTCAGTTGCTCAGGGCAGGTGTTAGAAGGGGCAGCACTAAGATGGCACTCGCATCCCTCTTTCCAGTTAGGGCAGTTTGCTTGAGGCAGCACCAAGGCAAGATATCCACTTAGTCCCTTAGTTGAGTCTTGGAGATCCTTGCTCTCTGCTGAACCCAACATAAGCAAGCATGCCTATCTCTCAAAAGCATACATTTGTTTAGTATTTTTGCATTCAGCTTATCTTCAAAATTAGTTCAACTCAGTTTACAGATAACAAATAAGATATTGGATATTTATGCCATATTCTAGCCAAACCAGTGTTTAGCTTGTGTTTATTTAATGAATATTTAATCTCCCATGTGTAAAACATTAGGCACAAAAAGGGAAGTACAAAGAAATAGTATAGCAAAGCAATAAAGAATAGACAGGTTGCTTGGGTTCACATATTGGCTCAACTTCTGGGACCTAGGAAAATTACCTAAAATATCTGGGCCTCAGTTTCCTTATCCATAAAACATAGACTGTCTTACGAGGTTGCTGTGAAGAGCAATTAACCAAGTTCTCTGTTAGCAAAATAGATCATGCCTTGTAAAGTCAGTCAGATCTGTTATTGAAATTAGGGCCGAAGTGAAGGGAAAAAAATTCTCCCTTACTTTAGGAAGATTCACTGAAAAAGCAACTCACAATAAAGCAGATTAATAAGAGAAAAGCTGTCCAGATTCACTTTAATATGTATATACAGTAACCCTCAAAAGTGAAGATTCAACTTCCCAACAAGATTCAGAAGCTTATATGCCTTTCTGGTGAAATGGATTTTGGGAGGAGGCAAAGGAGGAATTCTGTTCACGGGCAATAAAGGATTACTAGGGAGGATGGATGGGGAATAGAGATTGATTGGTAAATAGTTCCCTTTGTAATTTAAATGATTCTAAGAGACAGAATCTTATCTCAGATAGTCTGTTCAGGTCACATTCCTGGTTCTCACTATGTGAGTCTGGATATTAGGCAGATAAAGAAACTTCAGTGACACTGGGAGAGTCAAAGATGGGGGGGTGGGGAAGTCAGAGAGACTTTTAGGTTTCTATAGTGAGTCTAGCATTTCAAAATGTCATATTTTGGGGTAAAATATTTCTAATTTCCTTTAGCAGACTACAGTCTAATAGTGGAGACAGCATCAAGGTAACAAAGCACTTGTGAGAAGTGCCCCCAAATACCAAGATTTCAAACAGAATGCAGTTTTAATGGTAATGTTCTACCTGTCTGTCCTGTTTCAAAGGCATGAATAAAGGTTAAACAGGTGATATTCTCTTTTGTATTATCACTATCCCTGTTGGACAGAGATAAACTCAGAAACACACATTTACTTATGTATTTAAACTAAACATCATTCCAAGTTGCTGCTTTCTTAATTTATTCTGTTCCTTTTGGTATGTGCAAAACCCACTGATATACTCTATCTTAAATATTTTCTTTTCTTTCTTTTTTTTTTTTGAGACAGTCACCCTTGGTAGAGTGCCACAGCATCACAGCTCACAGCAATCTTAAACTCTTGGGCTTAAGTGATCCTCTTGCCTCAGCATTCTAAGTAGCGGGGACTACAGGCGCCCGCCACAACGCCCAGCTATTTTTTGGTTGTAGTTGTCATTGTTCTTTGGCGGGCCCAGGCTGGGTTTCAACCCGCCAGCTTGGTGTATGTGGCTGGTGCCCTCGCCGCTTGAGCTACAGGTGCCAAGCCTTAAATATTTTCTATTGTGTAAAAAAAGGTAAACGTATATTTATAATAGACATTTTATAAATATTTGGGGGGATAAAACATAGTTTAACTGTTCACATTATACTCAAATATTGAAAAGTAATGTTTGATTTCTTGCCTATATATGTGTATGTGTGTGTATGTGTGTGTGTGTGTATATTCAGGTAAAATCTTCAGATTCTCCCACAGTAGCTGATTCACTGGGCTAAGGAAATCACCTACAGCTGAGACACTAGCCCTAAGAAAGGAGATCAAATATACCACATCATCCACCCCCTTATTAGAGATATCTTTTATGACTCATAACAGGACTAAGGCTATGCAAGACATATCTGCAATTCCTTAGTTTATACAGGGTGTCCATAAAGTTCATGTGCAATGCAAAATCGTTGGCAAACAAACCACTTGAGTCTGAGCATATTCCTATAGTATGTCTCTGATTAACAGATCCTCATTTTAACTCAAGCATTCCCTTTTACCAACTTCTAGTCAATAAGAAGAAGCCTAACTTTTCCAGCCAATTGTCAACTAAAGAATCTTTACTCCCACCCATAGCCTGTAAGCCCATGCATGGAGGTGTTCCACCTTGTCGGGCTAAATAAATGCATGCTTTCCACATACTGATTTATGGCTTTACCTGTAATTCTCATCTCCCTGAAATGCATGATTAAACAAAACTGTAACCCCACGAGAATGAATCCATTTCCTCAAAGCTTCTTGGGTGTGGTTCTGGATCATGATCCTCAAATTTGGTTCAGAATAAACCTCTTTAAATTATTTTACAGAGTAAGGCTTCTGTTTTGTTGACAGTATATATACACACATACATACATATATCTATGTATGTATTATATATATGTATTATATATATCATTACTCTTGGAAGATAAAATTTCTCCAACAATTAACTACACAAACTTTCCCCCATACCCCATTTGTAATTTTATAACACATAAAATAAACATGAAAACCATAAAACTTCTATTAAAATAATTTTTATGCCAAAGGAAAAAAACCCACAATGGAAATAATGCACTCACCACCTCCCTTGATTATATCAGGTTTTGTCTTCATCATTTTGCGAAATTGTCTTCGGCAGTTTTCTGTCCACTCCGTTTGCTTATCAGACATTTTGAAGCATAATAAAAGCTTGCCAAGATCATTATCTAATAAGGAAGATAACATGTTATATTATTGATACAGACATGTTATATATATAGAAAAGTGGTATTAATATTAAGTATATGAACATTTGTCAATTCCAGAAAAAGTATGGAATATATTACGGCTTTCAAAGGAAAACATATTTTTATGTAACTACATCTGATAGCATTAATTGTTATTTGACAAATTTATTAAGAGCTCAAAAAATGGATTATCGATTTTGAAAAGCTTATAATATGTATTGTTGATTTGCAACCATAATTCTGAAAGTCTTTTTGTTATACAAACCTGCTCATTACCAAGTGTCTGTTGTAACAGATAACGTGAACGTTAGGATTTCAATAAATTGGACTGACATGAGGACTACACTTCTTCATGTACATTCAGGTGTGATTTTACTCATTTAAAGCATAGTGTAGAAAACCTTCAGTAAATCATTTAATCTTCTTGAAAAAAAATTATTATGATGAAGGGGTTAAAACATCGTATTTTGACATATGGACTACTTAAGTTAATATTGAAAAACAGCAGGTGCAAGAAAATCACTTTGACCTTCATGCTGTTTCTTAAGAATAGACAATGAAATTTCTACGTGAAAACATTCTCCTTTTTCCAGGACAAAAGGCAAAAAAAATCCTTATCTTCAAGGATGAGCAGTTGAGACTAGAGTCTGTACAGATCTTACTATAATAGCTCTTACCTTTTAAGCCTTCCCACATAATTTAGTCACATTTTCACAGCTTACTATTTCTTATTCAATTCAGTACTATATAAATAACTGCTTTTTTAAATCTTTAATTCCTTATGAGGACTTTCATACCAAATAAAACATGCATTATACTTTTCTCCTGTCATCTGTGTAATATTAATTCAATCCTTGGACCCTGTCAGGACCCTAACAAGACAGAAGTGGAGTATTTCTGCTCCTACACTGAAATAATGAATGGAACTAAAAGAGTATCTATGCCTAAAATAAAACTTTTATTCTAAGTAATCTTATGAATACATAGCAACTCCCATTTAATTATACAATTTTACATCTACTTACTCCCATGAGATGTTTTTATTAAAAAAAAATCAGTGAGTAATATATTAAATAAGGAGTTAGTATTAAGAAAGGATATATGCATATGTAGTCATATAGATATAAATGTATGTAAAAATTCAAAGAAGGAAAGATACACATTGTCTTATATTCTAAAAGAATATGGGGAAGAATCAGTTATCATATGAAGTCATACCTTTTTCTTTACCACTTCTTTTGAAAGATATTTTGGAGAACAAAGGTGATAAGAACCTTTCAAAATTATAAGGTTAAAGGTTTGATTGCTTCTGCCCTAAAATGTGGTCTGAGAACATTAAGAACATTAAAAAATCATTCTCCTAAATTCTACTTTAGGCTAGTGAATCCATCAGGAAGGAAGATACCAGTGGTCAATCTACTATCAGGATAATTTTTTATCCTTTCTTTAATAAATAAAGTTATAATAAAATAATCAGAAGCAGTAACTAGAGAAAAATTATAAGTACTAAATGAAAGGAGAAATAGTACTTTTTAATAAAAGCACTTAAGACTTTAAACAAGAAATAGCAATAAAGCTGATAATTTTATTGAAACTTATGTTATTATTAACAAAATTTTAATGTCAAATATATCTTTTTTTTTGTTTGTTTGTTTGTTTGCTTGGTTGCAGTTTGGCCGGGGCCGGGTTTGAACCTGTCACCCTCAGTATATGGGGCTGGCGCCCTACTCACTGAGCCACAAGTGCCTCCCTGTCAAATATATCTTGATACAAATTATGTAAAGACTTATTTCAACATCATTGGACATGGATGTTTATTGTTTCTATTTAGAGTATTTAATTTAATAATTCCTAAGAATAAAATATCTAGAGCCTAATAAGCATCAATAGTGGCACAAGACTGCAAAGACAAACAGTTTTTTTTTTAACTTTGTTTTTTCATCTATTTTGTTTCTTTTCTATTCATGTGAAACCCTGTCTTTTACCTCCTTCAAAAAGAATGTTAAAACACTGCAAAGTCTCCATTATTTTTGACGGCTGAGTAATATTCCATTGTATACATATACCATAGCTTACCAAAAGAAAAGAAAAAAAAAAAAGACTGTTCATATAGCTGTTACACAGCTATCAGTTATTTGTAAATCTGTTATCTTTTTCCCCTTCTTCTTCCTCTGTCTCTCTCATTCCACATTTGCTATTCTATTTTGTTTTCTCATCATCTCCTTCTAAGGAAAAGAACACAAGGCATTGTAATTATAAACAACACTGAAGCAGATGTGGTATGCTCCTGAATTTATCAGTTGTTAGAGGGGCTTATTCACCCAGTTTAGATACCTGGAAATTAGATATGAGGCAATAAAGAAATGCTAGAGTAATATTCCATTGTACACATATACCATAGCTTACCAAAAAAAAAAAAAAAAAAAAAGTTCAGATAGCTGTTACACAGCTATCAGTTATTTGTAAATCTGTTATCTTTCCCCTTCTTCTTCCTCTGTCTAGAAAGACAGTTTTGCAACCTATATTATACTTCTGGTTACTGTTTTCCCAGCCATCATTGAGAGTGTATGCTTTTCAATTTGCATTCCTCACACTTGAAAACATTTAGTGATTTGATACAATGTAAGCTGAAAAACATGAAATCTGTGATATCACTGAGACTGATGGAACAATAAATAATTCCTTTATTTCCTCCTCCAAATTTAGGACTAACTGAGAAGTCCACTGATATAGATAAGTAGAGTTCACAGTGTCTGCATTAGAACTGAAACAGCAAAATTAGGCACCACTGCTTGGATCTGCTGCCACACAGTCTTACGAATGTCTTTCCCGAACAGAATCTTATAAATCTATTCAGTCATAAAAACAAAGGCCTCTTTTGACTGCTCTTGTTAGAAAGGGTGCAAAAGGCAGGGTAGTGTGGCTCACATCTATAATCCTAGCACTCTGGGAGGCCGAGGCAGGTGGATTGCCTGAACTCACAGGTTCGAGACCAGCCTGAATCAGGGCAAGACCTGTCTCTAAAAATAGCCTGGCATTGTGGCAGACACCTATAGTCCCTGCTACTTGGGAGACTGAGGTAAGAGAATCACTTAAGCCCAAGAGTTTGAGGTTGCTATGATGCCACCACACTACCAAGGGTAAAAAAGTGAAACTGTCTCAAAAAAAAGTTGCAAAAATAAGGTAAAAATAGGCTAACTTAAAAGTACAATTTACAAGTAGGCTAATCCAGGATTTTTCATTCCCTCTCCCAAATTCCTCTATTAACAATTCCTCGTTTGTGTGTAATAAGTGAGGAGTCCAGAGAGGCTACTGGTGGTATTCCAGCAAAGGTCATTTGATGTGTAGACCAAAGGAAAGGGGAAATGGAACTTCCTCCATAATAGATATCATAGGTCTGTAACAACTCTAAATTAGTGATAATGATTAGAATAAATGTAAAAACACATAGAATTCCATGTTCTCCAAAATTTCCACATGGTGCATTTCTATTTTTATAATCAGGAAAAATATTAAAAAACAGAGTTTTGTTGCCATTCATGATGGGAAAATCGGAATTAGCCCTGCTTTCCTGTTAAAAACAATTAGAAAACCAGATAAAATATATAAACCAATAACTAAAAAAATGCCATGAAGGTTATGTTAAACAGGTTGATAAAAATATTTTAGATTGTATATGAAACCAGTACATTGTACCCTGTGATTGCATTAATGTACACAGCTATGATTTAATTTAAAAAAAAGTCTGATAAACCTCTAATTATATTAACAATGGATGTATATTTAAAATCACAAATAAAAATTATGTTCAGGAAAAAAATACATTAAACCACTGTTTTCAGATATTAACCAATAAGCAGTGCAGAACTATGATGTCTGGAAAAGGGAAACCAATAAGGTGAGTCTTATGATTGCCTGTTTAATTCTTGGAGACATTTTCAATTTACTATACAGGAAAGGGAATGCCAAGTCTTGCTGAGTTGAGAGGAAAGATACCAAATTATAGTGAGACTGGAAAGGCTAAAATTGTGGATTAGAATAGTGGAGAGAAAGAACAGAGAAATATCTCTAGAAATATGCTTATGTATTTGTAAAATTGGTTGCTGAATAATCAGCTGTACAGAATAAGGGTGAAATTCCACAAGATGGGGCAAAGAAGAGTAGGGAGTTGTACACTGAACAATTTCCAGAAAAGACACTGAGTTAGGAGATGTCCAAGTTCCAAACAGAGTAGGGAATACTACTAGTCAACTACCAGGTATACCACATAGGGGACAGAAAGGTTATACCTTAGTAATAGAATTCAATTAGTTATAAAGACAGTTCTATACCCACCCTAACACAAAAAGGAAAGCCTTGAAAGATCAACTTGACCCACAAGTAACTTGACTACTTGCTAAAATTATTTTCACTACTCTTTTAAAAAAAACAACAAAATCGAGCACTCAGAGTGAAGTGAATAAAGGCCATTGTCTAATAAAAATCATAAATATAAAAATGAAAATGTGACTCATCACAGCAGATAAAGTATTTAATAGAAATAGATTCACAAAAGACTGAGATAAAATTATCAGTCAGAGACTTAAAAGCAGAGGCCACTGACAGCTTGGATTTGAGGCCACCAACCTCCAAAATGTAGGTAGCACACTACATGAGGGGCAACCTTTTCTCTAACACCACAAGGATCTCCGGCCCAATAAGTGGAATGTGACAGTAATCTTTGCTACAAATTAATGTTTAAAAAAGAGAAAGAGAGAGAGAAGAAAGACTTAAAAGGACCAATTTTTAGGGATTTAAAAAATACACACAAAAGATACATTTTTAAACAAACTGTAGTTTATTATTGGCATCTCAGTGAGAAGAAACAAGTAAATGATACCACAGAACACCTGGTTCAATCTCAAACTAAGATGCTGGCAAATAAAACAGGTACAAACAATGTATCCAATATAATTCCATTTGTATGAAATTCTAGAACAGAAAAACGAACCTTATAGCAGTGGTTCTCAAGTTGACATAGTTTTGTTCCCCAGGCACCATTTGGCAATGTCTATAGACCTTTCTGAGAAAGTGGAGGGAGAGATATACTGGACTCTCACAGATGAGGGCCAGGGAAGCTGCTTAAAATCCAACAATGCACAGGCCAGCACTGCCCCGCCTGCAGCAAACATTTACCCAAAATATTAGTAGTGCTGAGGCTGAGAAACCTTGATTTATAGTAGTGGAAAAAAATCAGGGACTGCCTGTAGCTGTGTGGAGAGAAGTTGAGGACAAGAGAAATAGTCTAGAGTCATGGAAAAATGTCTATGTTTTGATTATGGTAATGGTTATGTATGTACAGATATTTGCAAATATTCAAACATTTCTTAAAATGGATACATGCTGTTATATATAAAAATTTATATACACATGTGTATGTAAATGTGTATTATTGAAAGTTATTTAAGTGACTAAATTAAGCATACTATTAATAATATGTTACTAAAATATTATTATATAATTTTTCTCAAAAGATCATATAGAAACTAAGATGATATTATGTAAGATTATTATAGACCGTGAAGAAAAAGGCTATATAAAAAGAAATTTCTCTTCAAGGAGAAGAAAATGTAAGCTCAATATAAATACTAAAGAAAATTTGCTATTTACACAAAAAAACTTTCAGAGAGAGGAAAAGAAGGAGGGAGGTGGAGAAAGGGAAGAATAGAGAAAGGGAAGGGGCAAAGGGGTGGGGGTTGACAGTGTGTGACACTCCTTTTGGGGGTGGGACGCAATTGTAAGAGGGACTTTACCTAACAAATGCAATCAATGTCACCAGGTTCTTTGTATTCTCAATGAATCCCCAACAATAAAAAACAAACAAACAAACAAAACAACTCCTTCCTAGGATGTTAGTCATTTTGAGCGCTCACTTAATATATAGTATCATAACAGATGCTACAAAAGGATAATAACAAAAGGAAAGCATCAAAAACTAGCCAGAGAGTCTATGACTTAATTTAGTCAAGCTTCTATTAACCTGAAGCTTATTTGTATAACACTAGATCACCATTTGTGTTTCTTCTTACCTCCTTCCCTTAATATTAACATAATCATCATTTGACTTTACTCTTATTTCAACAAGGGAAGACCTGAAAGACCCAATAAGCAATTGCATAGAGAACCAATATAAAAAATTTAGGCATCTTTCTGGTTCTAAATTTGGAAATACCTAATTCTTATAAGTCTATATTTTATTCGAACAACTATAGATTCTTAAAATATGACATTTACATTTTTATATAATTTATTGTTCATTTTGGATTTATCATACCACTTTTATTTTGATATTTACTTTTTAATATTTGATAACTAACCATTTACTATCAGAGAAATCAGTGGAGTTAAAAAAAAGTGAGGAATTATTTATCCCTTGTCATTCTACTATACCTAAACTAGTACATTATCTATTTTCTCTGGTTGCTATAAACACTGTGTTTCAAATCTAAAAGTTAAAACACATAAAAAAGTTTTACTGTTCAACAGAATATACTTATTATTAAACTAAGTATCTCAACAGGTGCAGCTCAAGATTCACTACATAGGAGAGAAGCCATAATCTCAGTCATACTACCAGTCTCCTCAGTCAACAGGGTGATGTCAAATAAAAGTCAATTACCTACCATGCTCATTGCTGGGAAGAATCAACATTGTTAAAATGTCCATAAAACCCAAAGTAATATATAATTTTAATGCAATTCCTATTAAAGCTCTATTGTCATATTTTAAAGATCTTGAGAAAATAATACTTTGTTTTATAAGGAATCAGAAAAAACCTCAAATAGCCAAGACATTATTCAAAAATAAAAACAAAGCAGGAGGAATCATACTACCAGACCTGAGACTGTACTATAAACCAATAGTGATCAAAACAGCATGGTACTGGCACAAAATCAGAGAGATAGATGTATGGAACAGAATAGAGACCCAAGAGATGAATCCAGCTACTTACCGTTATTAGATCTTTGACAAGCCAATTAAAAACATTCAGTGGGGTGGGAGGGGCAAGATGGCCAATTGGAAGCAACTTCTGACAGAGGCTCCTGTCCAAAAGGAAAGATAACCTCCAGAAACTCTCCAATTGAGCTGAAGACTGGGAGACCAGCCAAGAGAGAGAGAACTGATAACTGCAGGCCACCTCTGAGGCAAGCTGCAACTTCAAGAAACCAAGCTTCAGGCAGAAAAACTGAACTAAAATTTTCCGCCATTCTGAACTTCCAGGACACCCTTCCCCCATTACCTGACACAACAGAAGCCTGACCTCTGCTGAAACTAAGGGAGGAGGACTTGAGCAGCACCCCCCCTCCTTATCTGCCCGACCAGGCAGGCCACCAGGTAAAAGACTCTGGGGTCCCACCAAGAGCTGCCATCTCCCAGGCCAGGAACTCTGCCGGGACCCCGGTGTGGCTAACCTGGCACCCTGCTGGGCCTAGGCCCTCCGCCAGCAGCCAGGAAGTCCACCAAGACTCCTGCGTGGCACTGATCTATTCCTCATCCTGCCTCGGCCTGCCACCGGCCAGGACCTGACCTGGCTCCAATCCATGCACCAGGACTGCTGCCCTCCCTCTGGAGCCCTCCTCCCAGCCAGATTGCTGGAGGCACGAGCTCCCTTTCCAAAGGCCACCAGGTGCCCCATCCCACACCCTGTTGCTTGATCTGGGCATACCACACTCCAGAGCTGCTCCCGCAGCCAGAAGTCCCTGGGTGGGGCAGTCCCAGAGGAGCTACACAAGGTCACTCCCTGCAAAGATCCAGCAACACCAGAGTGATCCTGCCGGGGTCTGATCAGGGAAAGACACCTCCCCAACTCTGAGGACGGTCATAGGCAACAGTGAAAAATAATCATGAGGCGGAATCAACAGAAAAATGCTGGTAGTATGAATAATCAGAGTAGATCAACTCCACCAAGCAATGACAAGGTAGATACAGCACAAGATCCCTTGGATAAGCAAATGGCTGAGGTGTCATTCAGAGTCTGGATAGCAAATAAGATCAGCGGCATGGAGGAAAAGATGGAATTAGAATTTCAGGCAGTAATCCAAAAGATGACCCAAAAGATGTCTCAAGAATTGAATGAATTCTGGTTCAGCGCCAGTGGATCAACGGGCTAAGGCACCAGCCACATACACCTGAGCTGGCGGGTTCGAATTCAGCCCAGAACTGCCAAACAACAATGACGGCTGCAACCAAAAAATGGCTGGGCATTGTGGTAGGCACCTGTAGTCCCAGCTACTTGGGAGGTGGAAGCAAGAGACTCACTTAAGCCCAGGAATTGGAGTTTGTTGTGAGCTGTAATGCCACAGCATTCTATCCAGGGTGACAGCTTGAGGCTCTGTCTCAAAAAAACAAAACAAACAAAAAAAAAAACAAGAAGAATTGAATGAATTCAAAGACAAAATGACCAAAGATTTTGACACATTGAGACAAGAAATTGCAGCCCTCAAAGATCTGAGAAATACAGTAGAATCCCTCAGTAACAGAATGGAGCAAGCAGAAGAAAGGATTTCTGACATAGAGGACAAAGCTTTCAAACGCTCTCAAACTTCCAAAGAGGAAGAGAAACGGAAGGCAAAATCGGATCATTCTCTCAGACAGCTCTGGGATAACTCGAAGAAAACAACTATTTGCCTTGAGGGATACCTGAAAAACGATGAAGTGGTGTCATGAGGCACAGAGTCTCTTCTTTATGAGATTATGAAAGAGAACTTTCCAGACATGCCAAGAGATTCTGAAATTCAATCCAGACATGCCAAGAGATTCTGAAATTCAGATAGCAGACAGTTTCAGAGCCCCAGCACCACTCAACCCGAATAAGATCCCCTAGGCACATCATAATTAACTTCACTAACGTTAATATGAAGGAGAAAAT
>CAUYRH010100190.1:0-25571 GCA_963574655.1 Perodicticus potto | reverse complement strand
ATTAAGCATTAAGAAAAATGATAGATTAGCAGGTTAGGGATGAAGAGATAAATATAACCTTGATTTCATAAGTCTCTTAGCTTCCCTCTTTATCTCTTAGAGAAAAATAATAATCCTCAAGTCCCTTTTCCTAATAAAATGTAACCTCCGAAGGTGCAGGATGCCACTGTGCATTCCTCAAAGGAGGCTTGGTTATCTAAACAAAAAACAGGAAAATCTAATCAAGGATCCCTATTTTAGGTTTTCATAATGCCAAGTTATGGACAAAACTGGCAGTTGTATTCTACGTTTAGCTACAGTTTTTGTCTATGATGACACTGTCTGGATGTGGGGATTGTAATTGCTTATCTGAAGCAACACTTGAGTCACTTGCAGAGCAGTAACTCTGGCATGACTTTCTCTTAAACCTGGATTCCCTTGGTACCTGTCTAAGTTGAGGAAAGGTCTCTCAACTATTTTCTCAAACTGACATTTGACCTTTAAGGCAAGCCTCATTTTTTATCACCCTGTAACCAAACTCACACGCACATATACACCCACGAACACATATATGCACACACACACATGCACACAATACTCTAACAGTTCATGAAGGGATTGTGAGCTCTTGTGATACTTTTAACTGAGACTTTCAAGCTGATTTCATTTTAATATAGAACTTTTACTTTGCATATTCAAACCAATAATTGATATTATCCGGAAGATAGAAGCCATGAATGAGCTGAAAAACACAATATCATAAGATGTTTTCATTACATTTGAGTAATGCAGGGATGGCTGTAGTTTAGAGAACACTACACAGTATGTCCTGATATAAAATCAAAGTGACTTCCCCATGTTTGCTCTTCTCCTTCTTTAATTCGACAGAGAGCGCTCTGGTTATTTTTCCTTTCCATTTCTTTTTCATCACACACATATGCTATTGCATATTTGGCATGTTATCAAAATCTAAACACAACACTCGCACTCATACCAAGTGTCAGGTGCATACAAACCAGTTGGGACACACAGTTCCCAAGTAAATCATTGTATAAAGTACTTTCCCTATCAAAATTTTATTTAGGCATGCAGAAAGAGAAACAATAAAATCTTATACTTCTCCATTCTCCTAACATATTATTACCTGACAAGGAAGAAATAGAGTGACAAATACATAACTGTTTTCAAAGGCACAGCAAATTTTGCATAAATGTTCAGAACATTCAAATTTAACATTGCCTTAAGAAATAAGCAAGTAGTTTATTTGGCTCATACTTTATAGGAAAGTATCCATGCTGTAGAACAGAAGGGTTAAGGTGTTTTTCATTTTTAAAAAATGAACTTGAAATACCTAAATCTAGAAGATCGGGCAGACAAAATCAATTGACACAAGAAATAGTAAACCAAGGAGAAGCAGATTTAGAGCAAAACTTTTTTCTTCCATAAGACTTTTCTCACAGCGTCTTTAACATCCTTATTTCTTAGAGAGTAGATTAAAGGATTCAACATAGGTGTGAACAAAATGTAACACACCGAGGCCACTTTACGAAGCTCGGGGTTATTTGGAGGTGTGAGATACACGAAGGACACAGTCCCATACAGCAAACTTACAACACCCAGGTGGGAGGTGCAAGTGGAGAAGGCTTTCTTCCTCCCTTCACTGGAACGGATCTTTAAAACTGTGGACACAATGTACATGTAAGATACTACAATGACAACGATTGTGGGCAAAATAATGAGGACAGCCAAACTAAGAGACACCATCTTATTGATGAAGATATTGGAACAGGAGATCTTCTCGATTGGGTTTGAATCACAGTAGAAGTGATCAATGACCCGGGAGGCACAGAAAGACATAGAAAACGTTACACTGATTTGAAGGATGGAGCTGACCCAGCCACAGAGATAGGAACCGGCCACTAATTGGATACAGATGCTTCTTGACATACGGACAGGGTAGAGGAGTGGGTTACAGATGGCAATGAAGCGGTCATAGGCCATGGCGGCCAGAACAAAGGCCTCTGTTACCATGAAAAGCGCATAAAGGAACAGCTGAGCCACACAACCTGCAAAGGATATGGTCTTTTTCTGGGACAGTATGTTGACCATGGCTTTGGGTACAATAACAGTGCAGTAGGAGAGATCAATGACGGAGAGATTGCCTAGGAAGAAATACATTGGTGTGTTCAGCCGGGGATCAGTCACTATGATGCCGATCATGCTAAGGTTCCCCAGAAGGACCATCCCATAAATAATCAGGAATAGCAGGAAGAGGAGACTGTGGAGCTCTGGACGGACCCTGATGCCTACAAGAATGAAGTCAGTCACGTCTGAATGGTTGCCTCCTCCCTTGTCACCCATGGCAAATTTCTGCTTCAAAGTATAAGACAAAGTCAACAGGTAAACTTTCCACTCTTTCTCTATTATCACAAAAATTAATGTTAATATTTAATATTAATATTAAGACTTTATACTCACCATACACATTCATATCCATTATCCCATTAAGCTTACACACATTTGCCTAAGGTAAGATAACTGGCTAACAGTGAAATATGGACTCAAGGTGAAGTGTTTTGTATCCAGATTGGTGTTCATCTCAACACAGTGTGATTTGATACTTCTTTACATCTCCCTACCCTGTCATATAAGATGGTTTATGAGATGCCATTTGTGATTGAGATGGTAATTTCAAAAGTATCATCTGTTAAATTCCTAATACTAAAAAAAAGGCACTTGCTTGCATTTTAATTTATTATTTAATATTCAACTTTTCTTTGAATGACCCTTTGCTTCAATGTAGCAATAAAAAATAAAGAAAAAGAAAGCTAAAAGTACAATCTAAGGTAAAATGAACTTTCTACCAAAATAGCTCTTATAGCTAAAAATAAATTACCAGAGTTAATTGCATGACTTGAAGATCTTTTAAAATGCAATAATTCTGCAGCTCCTGGAACTAGTCTAATTTTATTTAAGTGAAAAAGTAAAATGTGAATGATGACTTTATATATGTATATGTGTGTGTATGTATATATAAATATGTAAGTATTAATGAGTATTTACTTCTTTAAAACATCCAAATTAACCTATTTGGATTTGGGTGACTTGTTAAGCAACTAAAACAACTTTGGTTACTTTGAAATTTTTTTTTTTTTTTTGAGACAGAGTCTTACTCTATTACCCTCGGTAGAGTGCCATAGCATCATAGCTCACAGCAACCTCAAACTCCTGGACTCAAGAAATCCTCTTGCCTCAGTTTTTCTATTTTTAGTAGAGACAGGGTCTTACTCCTGAGCTCCAGTGATCCACCCGCCTTGGCCACCCAGAGTGCTAGGATTACAGGTGTGAGCCACCATGCCCACCCTAGGGTTTTCAAAATTTTTTATATGAAACAACACACACATTATAAATTGTCTAGTGATTAAGGATGGCCCTACCATGTATTTTCTTCTTTGGTGGAATTTAAACCAAATGTCATTCATTTTTCTAAGAAGTTGTATGGAAATTAAAAACCAGCAAATGATCCAGAAACTATCTTTGCCAAAGCTGAAAAAAGCAGTGAGCTAGCAAGCAAAATTAGAGAGTTTTCAGCATTTCTCTGTGACTCTCCACCCTCCCTCAACCAGAAGAAGTTTACTTCTTTTGTTTTCCTAAGTTCTACAAAAGTCCCTAAGTTTGCAAAGCCTGCATGACCCTGTTTGCATCTGCCATGTGTTGCCTCCCTCAACATCTTCCTGCATAAAGGACAGAAAATCAACAGAAAAAAAATGATTGAACATAATAATACTAGTTTCAGTCCCTATCCTCACCCTATCCACTCTATGATGCACATCAATCCATTCAAATAAATTTATAGTAATTTAATTTTATTGGGAGAGATGAATTAGGTCTATAGGTTAGCATATCTGAGGATAATTAAATTTTCTTCTAAAAGTAATAGAAGGAATCTTTTAAGGCATAAAGCCAGATAGAATTTGTTTCATGTATCAGCCATTATTTGTTTATTTAGAATGGGAAAAGGAGGTCTGTTACAGAGAATAGGAAGGACTCTTAAGACATGCTAAAATAATTTCACACATATCTCTTGCTTCTCCAATTAGTCAAAAAGTGTGTGACTTAATTAGTTCAAGTGTAGTGATGATTTCACAATGTATATGTGCCCTAAAACATCAAGATTTACACCTTTAGTATGTACATACAATTTTCATGGGTCAATGGTATCTCAATAAAATTGTTTAAAAAGTCAAGCTCAACAGGCCCTGTCATTTTTATCTTACTTAAGAAGACAAGAAGGAAGAAGAAGAGGAATAGGAGGAGGGAAGAAAGGTGGAGAAGAAGGAAGAAAAAGTTTGAAGTTCTTATTCCAAATCAAATGCTACTTTTTAGAGCCTATATCAAAGAAAGCAGCATATTACTTTTTCAGAGTTAATCTGTTTCCATCTGTCTGATCATTCATGAATGTTTAGCCAATATTTTTAAGAATCTATCCTGTGCCAAGTATAGTGTTTGATGCTAAAAATGAAAACAAAAAAGAAATAAAAATAAAAATGAAAACAAAAAGAATTAAATGTCACATTAACTTATGATATGAGACGATGAATGATATCATACTGTGTCATGATGTTTTGCACTAACAGCAGAAAATGCTGTTAATGTACCTATGAGGACAAGCTGATGATTCTAATCTGGAGTAATAGAATATATAATAGTTAAGCAGTATTATATTGTTTATGCAAAAGTATAGAACATAAACTATGAAAAAGTTTATCTCCATAGCAAAGAATTTTAAATAAAGAGCCAATTTAGGTTTGAAAAAATAGAAATAGAGATAATAGAGAATTACCATGATTGTGAGGTTTTCTAAGCAGGGAAACAAGAAAGATTCAGATTATAGAATACTGTCAACACTACCAGAACTATATTGTAAGCATCAATAATCATACTCTTAGCCTCATTTAGCTATGATTTTCTGCCACGCAATGAAAGATAAGTTACTGAGGATTATTTATACCATGATATTCTTTTAGCTATGGTATAGCACATTTTAAAACTCAAGAAAAACATTTTAAGTAGATGGAAAATGTTCTTGGCTATCTTATTATATGACTAAAATGGATATGATTGTTCTATAATTATTCTTACCTGAATTTATATTTCTTTTCTGTCTTGTGAACGTTCTCACACGAAACCACAGAATACCAAATTATTTACTTCATCCTAGAAAAGAAAATATATTTGAAAAATAAAAGCTATCAATGAGAATACCAAAACAAAACATCTCAAATAACCCCCAATGAAATAACAACCCTCCTAGACATGACCATGTTCTCAGTGGGTTTGCCTAGATCCACAATTTCTCCTTACCTATTATTAAAGTTGATTCTTTCTTTAATGTAATTTTGTTTGAAAGCCTGTGTAGTTGTGTCTTCCTGAATATAAGGTGAAGATGATGGACTAGGAGTCTCTTCAGTTTTCTCAGAGAAGTATGGCTATTCTTTACCAAAATTGAATATGCACCAATGAATCTATGAAATGAAACTACCTGAAAATCTCTCACCCCAATGCTGACATGTTTCATGGGCCTTACAATGAAGATGGTAGCAAAATGGAAATTTAAGATGAACATGAAGATTCCCCAATCCCTGATGACCTACAAAAATAGAAGCAGCCAGCATCCATGGTAGTCTTAGTTTTTCCCAACCTCATGAAACTATTTCAGACAATTGCAGTATAAAGTTTTTCAGAAGTTTGGAGGAAGACATCCCTCTGAGAGAGGACTAAAAAATAAGTCAATTATAATTTCATAACAAGGTTAAAATGCAGGGTCATCCCAGGAGGACTATGTGAGGAACAAAGACTAAGTGTGATTTCTTCACTTGTTGAATACTCTTGGGACCATCACAAAGTTATTTTGGACAAGACTCCTTATTAGAAAGTTTTTTCTTTATATTAAGCTCAAATTTGCTCCTGCATAATTTCCACTCACCTGATTGTCAGAGCCTCTACTTAAATTTCTGCTTTCTGAAGCTACACTATTGTATCTTTGACATCCCTTCAAAATTTACAAACTGAAGTATATATTATCCCATTGTCTTTAAATTTCTGGAATCAACATCCTTCATTTCTGTTAAACTCTTTCAGCATCAATCAAATCATTTCTGTCTTTCTAGAATCCTTGTCAAAAACCATACCACTACAATTAGACATCGGGATAGATATAATCTATCCAGCTGAAATATCTACATCTAATTACTTGCAATTTATACTTCTTTTAAAACAAATAAGACTTAAAGTTTTTTAACATTGTCTCTTATTAGTCTTGTAGTCAAAAAAGCCTTTAGTTTTGTCTCGGTTTATGTTTTCTTCTGGTCTTATGTGAACTGCTACTGTTAGGTGGTCCCTATTCTTGGTCTATGATTTGTCCCAGATCATCTTGTCTCTAACTACCCTTTCCCAGTTTTCAGTGTTTTATATTTAACCTTTTTTTTACCTTTTACATTGTTACTTTTATACCAGATTTCTGTGTCATGAAAATAAATGTAATATATTTGTGGGATCTTCACGTATTATTCCTGTGTGCTACATGGATTGGGACACAAGAACGCTTGATGATATCACTAAGTTTCCAGGGAAATAACTATTGAACAGAAATGAGTCAAGCTTGCTTGATAAACCATACGTCCAGGTGAATGAACATCAATTAATCAACTTAACAAATGTATAGTTTTTGAATAACTGTAAATCTAACCTTTTATTTACAAATAATATAAAACATCTTTATTAAAATAAAGGAACATTATATGACAAACTTCCGAATGACTTCCACTTTAATCAGAAGAAGGTTTCAAGCCAGGCACAGTGGTACACACCTATAATCTTAGCATTTTAGGAGGTTGAGGTGGGCAGATAGCTTCAGCTCAGGAGTTTGAGACCAGCCTGAGCAAGAGTGAGACCCCCTGTCACTACTAAAGATAGAAAAACTAGGCTTTGTGGAAGATATCTGTAGTCCTATCTACTTGGGAGTCTGAACAAGGGGATCACTTGCGCCCAGGAGTTTGAGTTGCTGTAAACTAACACCATGGCACTCTACCCAGGATGACAGAGTGAGATGAATGTCTCAAAAAAAAAAAGATACAGATAAAGAAAGTTTCAATTCACATTTCCTGATTCTAAACTCATCCAATAACTTTGTGAAATCTAAGAAGATAGTGGAGCAAATTATCAGATATTTATTGGTTCCCAATTTCCTATTTAGCAAATTTGGCTTTCTGTTACTCTTGAAATTATAACCTCCATGAAGTCAGATGAAATGCCTCACTTTGGATCCATTCTCCTGCTCAATGTAGGTTCACTATCCTGATTTGTGTCACAAACTATACCTCTTTCTTGAGTCTAGTTCTAAATCCTACCAGCACGTGAGGTCCACATGGTATCTCCTCAGAATTATCATTGTCTTGCTACAGCAGCCAACTTCGGCACCTCTTCTTCATACTCTCTTTCACTATAATTACAGTTTTCCCTGAACGTGGTAGCACCTGCTTATCCCTTGATTATTTCATGCATGTCATTTCATATTTCCAACTGAATTTTCAGCTGCTTTAAGATGACATGAATTGTTGTGTGACACCCTACAACCCTTACCATAATTTGTAGTGCATCATTAGCACCCATTTTTTTTTTAATCGATTGGTTTCATGCATAACTTCTCATTCTAACAAGAGTTTGGGACCAATCTGCAGCAATAGCAGTGGCAAAATAATCTATTAAATTTATTGGAAACTCAACTTGTGTTGTGCATTTTTCCGCCACTTTATATGGATTGCATATTTTAATCCTCAAAACAATTCTATATATTAGTCTCAAAGTCTTAAGTACTAATTTTATCATCATAAAGATGATAATACAGAATTACAAAAAAATTTAATATCAAGGGGTGGAACCCAAATTCTAATCCACAATATGGCTTCACAGATATTCTTACCCACTAAGCAACTGTATAATAGTTAGAATTCACAGAATAAAAGCCACAATGTCACAAAAACCAATGAAAGGATAAACATCATATATCTGACTAGAATATTTGCTATTATTTATCTTGAAGAACCCTCTTTGTATTTATGGCGACCAGGGCTGAATAGAAAAGCACTTGTTGCATTATTTTATTTCATTTTATTTTATTTTATTTTATTTTATTTTATTTTATTTTATTCTACTGTTTCACTTTCTCAGCAGCACATACTTGTACTTGAATATGTTGGTTGCAAAATAAAAAAAAAAAGATCTTCAGATAATACAATGAATGGGACTACCATAAATTTAAAATGAATAATATACAGTTCTATTAAACTTAAGATTGACATCTAATGTGACAGAAGGCTCTGAATTGTGGTAAATATAAAATGCAAAATGAAGCCCCAAACAGCACAGATACCATCTCTGCCTTATAGTAGGAGAACACCAAAGGTTTATGTCATTAACAATCCAAAAACATTATGTCATGTTACCCAACTTGACCCACACCTGAAGTACAAGGCCAATTAAAAAACACGGAAAATTAATTACAAAAAGTATTATAACTAATGAATTAAATTAATGAATAGGTGAAAATTTAAAAATATATATATGCTGCATAATCTGCTTCAATTTAAGAAAAATATTTAAACAGATGTATACAGAAACATTAATGTTAACAATACATGTCTAGAAAATAAGCTTACAGGTATAATTTATATTCTTCATTTTGAGTAGAAATAATTTTTACACAAGAAAACTATTTAATAGTGCAGCAATTTAAAGTATGAATTATTTAAAAAGTTAAGGAAAACTACAAACTTTGAACTTTCTGGGCAGATTTATTTGTGATATTATCTAATAATAAAAGTCTACAGACTAAAAGATAGGATTAGTATTAAAGCTAGTATAATGATATTGCAGCTCTAGAGCTGCTATAGACCACACATCAAGGTAAGTGGTAGAATATGATGAAAAACTCACTAAGGTGGTGGGTAAACACTGACTTACAATTTATAACACACCATTAATGCACACAGATTGTTGAAGAGAGGACATTTGCAATAAGAGAGTAGAACCAAGATTCATTTCTCTTTTTCTTTGGCTAGGAAATCTTCTCTCTTATCTTTCTAACCTTCCATAATTAGAGTGCAAGAAGAAAAAAGGAGAACAGACAAATTCCAATTTAAAGGATACTGTCATTAGGTTCTAGCATCAGTGATCTCTTGCTAGGTGGATCTTAAAAAGTGACTCTTTCACTAATGGGTTTTTGTAGGTTACTCAAAAACCTTTCCCAATTCCTGAGTCTCTCTTCCTATCGATTCCCTTGGTGATAAAAATTACCTTGAATGCCTCCCAGTTACTTAGTTTTTCCTCGACATTTAGAAATCTTACAGTATCACCAGCTTCTCTTCATTCATGTCTAACATGAGCTAAAATTGCCTTCAGAATAATATATTCTGGTGGTATTTCACCCAAAAGTCAATTTTCATCTACAATAGCAATAATTTTATCTAGTCTTTACATACTCCTTGTGTAACACAAAAAATCAAGAATTTTAAGAAAAAAAATCATTTTATCACAAGGGACATTTGTACTTGAAAGTTTATAGCAGCTCAATTCACAATTGCAAAGATGTTGAAACAACCCAAACACCCATCAGCCCAGAAATGGATTAATAAACTTTGGCATATGTATTCCATAGAATACTATTCAGCCATAAAAAGGTAAAGACTTTACAACTTTTGTATTTACCTGGATAGAGTTAAAGAATATACTTCTTAGTAAATTATCTAAAGAATTGAAAAGAAAGCACCCATGTACTCAATACTAGCAGATGAACAACTACAGGCCCACACAAGAGAAAACTACAATTAAATTCAAGTAAGAGGAAAGGGAAGAGGGGGCTCAATAAGTTCCCCCAATAGGTACAATGACTCAACTGCAATTCAGATGCTACCTAACAAATGAAAACAATGTAACCCAATCATATGTACCCTTATATTAATTTGAAAATTAAAAATTAAATAATTAAATAAATAAAAATAAGATAGATAGCAAACTTTACATTAGAAACTGAATATTCTCTCTTTTTTTAATTATGAAGAAGAAATAATTTTTTTCTTTGAATCAGAACTCTATTATTCACATTGAACACATCCTTTAGAAGTCATATCAGAAGAGGCAGCTAAAATAAACAACTTCATGCTGTAGTCATTATGTAAGTGTAGTGTCAATACAGATAGCCCAGGAGCTTTTTCAGGTTTAGAATTGGAGATGAGTTAGCACCAAAAAGTCACTAGGTGCCAGTCTGGTGGTCCCTAAACCATTCTGAGCATTTGACTTGGAATGGGAACTGCACAATATGGAAGAAACAAGCCTCCCAGTCACAGCTTCTTCATTTGATCTTTTAACATTTGCAACTACAACACAAAAACTTCATTATCAGTCCCATCCAACAAGCCCGAATCTTCCCAGTGGGATTTATTATACTCCTACTGTTTTCAGGCAGAAAATAGTTTGCCTTAAGATTTAAATTTAATGAATTTCTTAGTAACTTTTTTTTGCTCCATTTGGCATGGTGCCTTGTAACTTAGTCAAGTTGCTCCCTAATTGTCATTATACGTAAAAGTAAAAACAAACCCTCAAAGACCATGATGAAGCCAACATTTTCTATGAAAAACTTTTCAGTCTGCCAATAATTTTTCATGTTGTCTTCTTTCCACAGAGCAATTGTGGAAAAATGCATGTACTCGATCTTTAGAAAAATGGATATTTCTTTTGAACTTAGAAATTTCCACACCATCTCTTTATTTTTAATTAAATGGATACACATGCCATTTTTATATATTAAAAAAATCAATATCATTAGGCTGTCAAATTTCCCTAAAATTTATATATAATTTAACATGATCTCAATCAAAATTCTAACAAGATATTTATGTAATATGTCATTGATTTATACTACCTAATTTTAAGTCTCACCATAAAATCACAAACACCAGACTATGACATAGACCTACGGTAATTAAAGCATTACTGTAAGAGAGTGATGACCTAGAAGAAACTGGCAGAAATAAACCCAAATACATATAGACTATACCCTTTCAGTAAATATTCCAAGACTGTTCAATGGAAGACTGAATAACCCTTTAAACAATTTATGATGAACCCACTGGATAAATACGTAGAATAAAATTAACTTTGGTCCTTACTTTATACCATATAATAAAATAATTCAAGATAGATAATTAATCTATACCTAAAATTAACACTGTTGGGCGGTACTCGTGGCTCAGTGGGTAGGGCGTCAGCACCACATACCAAGGATGACGGGTTCAAACTTGACCCTGGTCAAATTGCAACAAAAAAATAGCCAGGTGTTGTGGCAGTTGCCTGTAGTCCCAGCTACTCGGAAGACTCAGGCAAGAGAATTGCCTAAGCCCAAGAGCTGGAGGTTGCTGTGAGCTGTGTGATGCCACAGCACTCTATTGAGGGTGATAAAGTGAGACTCTGACTCAACAAAAATAAAAACAAAAATAAAAAAACTAACACTGTCGAGCTTCTGGAAGAAAACACAGGACAACGGCTTTGTGGCCTTATGCCTGTCAGAAATGTCTTAGAATTTTAAAAGAGGATTAATTATTAAAATAAATTGTGAATTATAACTAACCAAAATAAAAATACCCTGCTCTTCTAAAGACACCATTGATAATATATAAATGCAACCCACAGACTAAGAGAAAATACTTATTTCTGAGAAAGAACTGACATCTAGGATATATGAAGAAACTTCTACAGTTGCTATGGTTTGGATATTTGATCCCTGCAAAATTCATATTGAAATTTGTTTCCCAATGTTGGAAGTGGGACCTAATGATAGGTGTCTGGGTCATGGAGTAGAGCCCTCATGAATAGATTGATGTCCTCCCTGGGAGTGAGGGTGAGAGAGCTCTCACTCTAATAGTTCCCACAAAAGCTGGTTGTTAAAAAGAGCCTGGTACCTCCCCTCTAACTCTTAGGTACTCCATCACCACGTGATCTCTGCACATACTGGCTCCCCTTCACCTGACACCATGGGTGGAAGCAGCTGGAGTCCCTCACCACATTCACATGCTGGTGCCATGCTTCTTATACAACCTGCAGGGCCATAAGCCAACCTGAGGCTATGGTTTAGATATTTGATCTCTCCAAATCCCATGCTGAAATGTGATCCCTAATGTTGGAGGTTGGGCATAAAAAAAGATTGTTGGGTTATGGCTGTAGAACGCTCATGAATAGATTAACGTTCTGGGATGGGCAGTGACTTACCTCTCCCTCTAATAGTTCGCACAAGTGCTTGTTGTTTAAAAGAGGCTGGCACCCCACACACACTCACTCATGCTTCGTCTCTCACCATGCCTGCCCATGCCAGTTCTCCTTCACCTTCCACCACGTGGAATCAGCAGGAGACCGTCACCAGATGCAGTTGTTCACCTCTGCTTCTTGTACAGCTGCCAGAATCATCACCAAAATAACCCCCATTTGTTTTTATTAAATTACCTGACCTCAGGTTTTTTTTATTAAATCATAATTGTGTACATTGGTGCAATCACGGGGCACAATGTGCTGACTTCATATACAATCTGAAATATTTTCATTGAACTATTTAACATAGCCTTCATGGCCTTTTAATCACTAAATGAAGACATTTATATTCTGCATTTAGTAATTTTCACTTGTACCCTTCTAAGATGCACCGTGTGATCCCACCAATCACCCTCCCTCCACCCATCCTCTTCCCTCCCCTTCCCTCCCTTGCCCCTTTCCCCATTTCTTGTGCTATAGCTGGGTTTTAGCTTCATGTGGAAGCTATAGATTAGCTTCATAGTAGGGCTGAGTACATTGGATTCTTTTTCTTCCATTCTTGAGATACTTTCCTAAGAAGAATTCAGGTTTTTCTTATAATAACAAACTAAGATATCTATTTAAAAATAAACTGTATTAAATCACACACATATCTATTTGATTGCAGAGAAAACTGTGTGTCACTGAAGAATAAGCCTCAAGTAACAGCACAAGTGTGCAATATGAAACCTCCCCTCTGCCTTCTAGAGGCAGACATGCATCACTATGGCAGAGTGAGAGCCTAACTGTGAAAGAAATTAACTATTCCAGCCCAATTGGGTTCCTTGCCCTCTGCCCAAGAGGAAGCCAATAAGCTGAGACATCAGGTGATACATCAGAGAAAGGGTTTTAATATTACAGGTGCTGTGCAAGGAGATAAGAGGAATTTCTCAAAGCCATCTCCCAAAAAATGTGGGAGAAAGAGTTTCTTAAGACAGTGGGCAGACTTAAGTCTAGGATCTACAAATAGGCTGGGCTTAGGGCAGAACCATAAGGGTGTAGGAATTGTCTTCTTTGCTGAGTTGGTTCTTGAGGGAGAGGGTGATAAGACAAGTTGAATTAGTTCCTTAATATGGGCCACTGGTCTGGGTGAGTCAGCTGCAGGCCCTGGAAGATATCTCAGAAATTACCCTTAGGTTTCACAAAAGTGATATTATCTACAGAGAAAGTTAAGAATCTTTATGACCACCAGCTATGTGACTCCAGAGTACCAATTATAGAGCCACAAATGAGGAGATAGTGGCTGATTATTATAAAGTAAATGAGGGGACAGTGACTGATCATTATCATCATGTTTAGCTAGGTCTGTGCTTTCTCAGAATTTTAGGCCCTTCCGCCAGTTCTTGTCTTGTACACTCCTTTATTGAATTGTAAAGGGAAGCTTCATAATCAAACATTCTTGGATGTTGCCAAATACTGCCTTCTAATTACCACAAAATCCTGAAGGCACAAAATATGCCTATGTTCCATTACTCAGATTTTGGGTTATGAGGAGATGAATGATGTTTTGACCAATATTATCTTTATCTTCAGTAGGACCCTATAACTATCCAACCATTTTCCATAGTCCCTAAGCTAATAATTAGGAGCAATACTCAAAAACTAATAGGAAAAAACTTCCTAATATTCCTGTGCAAATTAGAAGATTATTTAAGACAAACTGGAGTAGCATCCTTTTCCATATGTAAAAAAAGAAAAAAACTCTTGGCTTCCAAATTTCTACAGATAGCAACCAGACTAAAAAAGCTACTCAGATGTCTATAAGGGTCTATAAGAACCATTTAGCCAAAAGTAGCTGAGGACTGTGATGAAAAAAGGAGATGTCTCAAAGGATGGAACTGTGGAGAATGGTATGACTGTTCTTCCTTACAAGGTTTGACTAGTGGGATTTCAAAACTGCTATGGACCAGTGATGTATGTGCTTCTAGTTATTTCCCTATTCAATGGAGAATGTTGATGCTGTCTCTGCTTTATCATTGTATGTTGGATATGTTGGGTATATGGTTGAGGTAAGTTGTCTTTGTTATTTAATATGTTTCAAGATCAAGAGACCACAATTTCTCAAACTTTCAATCTCCTTATATAACCACCCTTTGCTTAATAACATTATAATTTCAACCACTAAAGAGGTGAAGGCTATCTCTATACTTAACTTATATGTAATAAGATGTGATACAACTTGGAAAGCACTTCTTTTTTGCTTTTCTCTGCTTTTGCCATTAGAACATGCCTGGGGGAGCCTGTTGTTGGGTCATGGAACACAGGGACTTCATCCAAGTCTTTCCAGCTGAGACCATTCAAGATCAATGAACCCATAGCAGACCTCCAGTCAAGTGAATGAGCCTAGCCAAGACAAGGAAAAACCTGGCAGAATCCAGGAAAAAAAAAATTGCTGGTTTATAGTCTCTTGAATAACCAAATGTTTATTGTCTTAAGCTTCTTAATTTGGGAAGCATTTTACTGATACAGAATTCCTTAATATTTTTGAAAAAATAGAAAATCTAAATGTAAGCCTAGTCATTAAAGACTAAAGACTCAAAGTGGAAATTTTGTCTGATACAAAAGATGCTTTTGTCTAGGGAAGTGACTATGGATTACTATAAATTTTATTAAGAAATGAATCTAATTACAGCTACTTTGCATAAATTTCTCCTTACAGGAATAAAGCTCACCATATCTAATATATAGCTATTGATCTATCTTATGCTTAAAATTTTCTTCTATTCTTCATGAGTAGAACATACTGGAAGCAGTCTACTTTTATGTGGCAAAGATAGCAATAAACTTTGATGGTCCTACTTTAAGAACAGGTCAGCTCCCTATGTGATATTAAAATTTATAGTTTGTAGGAACATTAACTGCCTCGCCTTCAGAGAATAACTTGCTAATCCACTGTGTTGATGACATTAACTTAAAAAACTTAGACATCAAAAGATATCAGGCGGGCTTTAGAAGCCCTGGTAAGATAAATTTAGTTAGAGTTAGAGACTCTAGGGAAGAAGTAGGATCTTCCAACTCTGTAAACTTCCCGAGGATTTGTAGTATGCCAAACTATCACATCCAAACTGAAAGAACAGATTCTTGAGCCCCCTAAAACTGAGCTAGAAAAGTGTCATGGTTAGAGGGCCACATGCTCAGATGAACCACTAAGTGTCTCACAGGGCTTCCATAGAAACTGGAAAGTACCCACACACAATTTTAATTAACTGAAGAGAGTGAATTTTTCTCAAGACATAGTGACTTTATCCTGAACAAAATGTTTGCAGCTCCTCTGATTAGGACCATTGTATCTCCAAGGACAAAGATCTAACAGGAAACATTCCTATCCTACCCTATTTTGTCCAGAGCTCTACTTTGGCTTTATCAGACTTTCAAAAAGAGATATGAAATAAAAATAATGTGAGTGAATATATTTCTGAAGTATGTGAATCAAAACATTAGCACCTATATTTCTAAAGCAACATTTGTAATGTGGAGGGGTACCGGCCCCCCAACCAAAGCAAGTGACATGGCTTCAGGTGCTCCCCGAGGAACGTTGCCCTAAGATGGAAAAACTTTTCTCTGTGGACATACCCGGGCTAGTAAGAACAATCAGTTAGATGCTCACAAAAAGGAAAGTAACTGGAGGGCTTTGCAGGGTGAAGCTGGGGGTTGGGCACTTGCAGAGGTTACGAGAAGAGGTACTCTGTCCTTTTCTCTTTTTAGAAAATGGCCATTCTTCAAGTTTTGAGGAACTTAGACAGAACAGACAGCCAGACACCTTTGTGGTTAAGCCTGCAGTAAAATGTTGAGAAAGTGTGTTCAATTTAGATCAACTATATATGTATCCAGCAGCATCTGTGCTGAACAAAGAATTTTCATGGCAGCTTCTGTTGTTTCATCATTATTCGTTCCTTTTTCTATTTCTATACTTTTATTTGATCAGTTGTATAAAAACACCCAATAAACATGGGTTGTCACTGAGTGCCTGAGTGAGCACCAGTCTTCCTTTCAACAATCATTTTGTGTGCAATACTTCCTCTGTGTCTCAGATCAGTTAAGTTCCATGGTCGACTACAGTAATGTACCTAGAAAACTTCCCAATACACACACAAAGAACACTCAATATAAATGTTAACTCTGTTCATTCATGTTGGTACATAAGAATTTACTGAGTGCTCACTGGCAGTAAGTCATTGTGTAAGAGAAGCTCTCTGTCTAATGTAATATGTATGGAATGTGGTATTGAACAATATATCTTCTGAAAACTAGTTTGGAAAAAAATTGTCTCACATGTATGATAAAAATACTTGTATCCAATGATAAAGAATAGTTGGCTTTAAATCTCATCAACTCATGAATCAAATTAATTTTCACTTTAAAATCACGTGCTTTTATAGTATATGTAAGTATTATGTGTGATCACTTATAGGCTCAGTCATTTGAAACAAGCCCAAGAGTACAGTATTCTAAATTTTCCAAATATTAAGCAAATGTCTAGATTCCTCTGGGAGAAACTAGCAACATATTTTATTAAAATAAATCAGAAATTTCCCAGGAAACTAGTGCATGAAGATAGCTCAGACTACCACCAGGTGGCAGCACATTCCCATGCTAGCAGGGCCAATACTTGCACTAGAGAGTGGTCAGAGAGAAGCGGTGAGTGGGCTCCTGAGTAAGACGTCCCATTAAATCTTAAGTGTTCAATACAGAAAGAACCTTAGGGTCGATTTAGCACAATTTTCCCTTTATATTCTAAGGGTGAAACTGAGTTTCCTAAAAATTAGATGATTTGTCCAAAGTCAAAAAATAGTGATAGAACTGAGATTAGAATTTGACCTTCTAGTTCCCAGAGCAGACTCCTTAACAGTATCCTAAACCTTCATTGCATCCTTTTCCTACCCCAGACCTTTTAGTTATTGTTATTGCTAAATGGAATGATACTTTGGAATGATAAAATGTACAAACTGAACAGTGAGCAATCTTTTTTCTTAGGTCCTTCCAACCTTTTTCTAGTTCCAGTTCTTCCTGACTGAACACTCTCCTTTTACTACCTTCCCATTTTCTGACCTCTCTCCATCAAAAAAACAGGAGAGATTCTGATACCAATAGCCTTATTCATATTTTGCCTGAACTTCATTTGTGCAACTATAAAATGAATGGCTACCTTTCCTGTTAATGTAATATTAGGCTACAGAAGTAGATAAACCTTTTACTTGACTTCAAAATGAGATTCTCCTTAAGGCTGCACCCATTCAGATGACTAACTTTCTTGGTTTCCCTGGGTTTGAGAGGGTTCCCAGAGTGTAAGACTTTCAGTTCTAAAGTAGATGAAATCCTGAACTGGGCACCTTAGCTCATTTATATGGGCCTGGGCAGTTGTGATGCGATGTATTGTGTGATGGACTGGACAGAATAAAATGTACCTCACTACCCCTTTTCTCTCTCTGGCTCTCTGTCACTTTACCTCAGCCAACATATACAGCACTACTATCTATAAGGCACTGCTGTGGTTTGAATGTTTACCCCTCCAAAACTCATGTGCTGAAAACTTAATCACCAGTGCATCAGTGTTGGGAGCGGGGGGCCTAATGGGAGATGCTTAAGGCAGGGGAGTGGAGCCCCAGTAGAAAGAGCTTTGAGGAGTGGGTTTCCCTTCTGCTCCTATGCTGTGTGAGGAACAGCGTCACTCCCCACCCAGAGGAGGCAGCATTTAGAGTGTCATCTTGAAAGCAGAGACCCAGCCCTCACCAGACATTGAACCTGCCAGCACCTTGGTCTTGGACTTACCAGTTTCCAGAACTGCTAGAAATAAATTTATGTTTTTAATATATTACCCAGTCTGAGATATTGTGTTATACCAGCACAAAACTAACTGAGACAGACATTGGTACCAGAGAAGCTGTGTGTCACTGTAACAAATATCTGAGAATGTGGAAGCAGCCAAAAATGTAGAACCAGGTAATGGAGTAGAGGCTAAAACAGATTTGAAGAAAATGTTGGGAAAACCTAAATGACTGTGAATAGAGCATAAAAGGCCATTCAGGGGGGTGGGGGTGGGGGTGGGGTCGGCGCCTGTGACTCAAGGAGTAGGGCACTGGCCCCATATTCCAGAGGTGGCAGGTTCAAACCTGCCCCCAGCCAAAAACTGCAACAACAACAACAAAAAAAAAGGCCATTCTGTGGAGGGCCCAAAGAAAGCCTCATCCTTCTTAGAGATTGTGTAAGAATCTTACACAAGATTGGTGTAAATACAGACAATGAAGACTATTGGTGTTGGTGGAAATACAGACAATGAAGACTATTCTGACCAGGTCTCAGACACACATGAGAAACAAGGTACTGGCAACTGAGGGAAAGGGTATCCTTGATTCAAAGTGGCAAAGAACTTGGCTGGATTATGCTTGCCCCATCAGGCTTTGTGAAAGGCACAATTTAAGAGAGATGAATAGGATCTCTGGCTGAACAAATATCTAAATATTGAAGAATATACACAGCTTCTCTCAAATGCTTATAGTAAAGTGAAAGATGACAGAAACTATTTAGAGATGAAAACAAAACATAGCAAATTAGAAAACTCTCAGCCTGGCCATGTAAATAATTTGAAAAGAACACATTTTAGAGAGGATTCCAAGGGTGTGAAAAAGCAACTTTTTGATAAGGAGATCAGTCTGAATAGAAAGAAGTTAGTTGTCAAGACAAGGCAATTGGAAAATGACCCCTAAAGGCATTTCAGAGATCTTCCAGGATGCCCCTCCCATTATAGACTCGCTCAGGCAAAATGGCTTGGGGGGAGGTGCCCAGGGTGCCAGTGGTCACCAGTGGGACCTCAAGCCTTGCTGCCCAGACCTTGGGTCTCTGCTCCCAACTTCCAGAGCAGTGTTCCCCAGACACTCCAACTGTGGCTCAGTCAGGCCCAGGTGTGGCTCAGACTGCTGCTCTGGAGGGTGTAAGTGGTAAGCCTTGGCAGTATCCATGTGGTGCCAACCCTGCAGTCTCACAGATTGCAAGAGCTGTGGGGCAACGGCTTCCTCCACCTAGATTTCAAAAGTGTCAGAGACAGAGTCAGGGCCCAGGTAGAGGATTCTTACAGGGTAGAGCCTCTACAGACAGCCTCAACTAGGGCAATAACCAGCTGAACTCCGGGGAGAGAGCTGCCCCAGAAACCACAGAACTGTTGATCCACCAGCATGAAATTTCAGCCTGAAAGAGCTGCAGCCATACAACTCCCACCCCTGAGAGCTGCTGCATGAGTTAAGCCCCACAAAGCCAAAGAGGTGGAGCTGCCCAAGGCCTTGGTGACCCAATCCCAGCACAAAGTAAGCAGGCAGCAGGATGTGGAGTCAAAAAAAGATTATTCTGGAGACTTAAGATTGGATGTTGTTTGCTCTCTTGGGATGTTTTCCCTTTTTTCTTGCCCCTGTCCCCTGTTGGGAATGGGCGTGTCTGTCTTATGCCTGCCCCACCATTGTATTTGGAGAGTAGATAACTTGTTTAATTTCCCGGACTCATGGCTGGAGGAAAATTTGCCTCAGAATGAATCATACCTTGAGTCTCACTCATATATAATTCAGATGGAACTTGGCTTGGACTTTTTAGTTGATATTAGAAAAAGTTAAGACTTTGGGGACTATTGGGATGGAATGATTGTATTTTGTATGTAAGAAGGACATAAGTTTTGGAGGTGCCAAATGTAAGATACTATAGTTTGAATGTTTTTGCCCTTTGTAAGACTCATGTGTTGAACACTGACTCACCAATGCAATAGCGTTGGGAGGTAGGGCTGAATGGGAGATGTTTAAGGCCTAATGGGGCTCCACTTTAATAAATGGATTAATGCTGCAATGAAAAGAGCTTTGGGGAGTGGGTTCCCTCTTCTGCTCTTCTGCTATGTGAGGAATAGCATGCCTTCCCCAATCCCCCCCGGAGAAGGGAGCATTCAAGATCCCACCTTGGAAGCAGAGTCAGGGCTCATCAGACGTCAAACCTGCCAGCACCTTGATCTTGGACTTCCCAGCCTCCAGAATTATGAGAAATAAATTTCTGTTCTTAATAAATGACCTAGTGTCAGGTATTCTATTATAGCAACAGAAAATGAACTAAGGTGCGCACTGTGCCAAATCACGGGAATTCAAGGATGAACTATATAATAGTTCCTCTACCCCAAATAGGATAACAAATATATGCACAAATAATATTCCTGGGTAATATTCTTACTGTATCTGCCTTAGGGAAATTCTCGCGCCAACCTGGCTTATTTTATAACTATAATAAATCAAGCATATATACATCATTTTCATGTTCATTTCTAACAAAACATGTTCATTTTTCCCAACCTGTAGATAGCCTATAATAATAGCAAACTTTTGCCAAGTTCTTACCAATTTTCTGGAATTCTGCTATGTGACTCTAATCGTAACCCTTACAAGGAAAATCTGTATTGTTTTCATGCTGCAACCAGTAAATTGAGGCCTAAACAAGACAGGTAACTTACTCAAGATCACAAAATAATTCATAGTGAAAATGGAAGGTTTCAAGCCTAAATCTGCCAACTCTAGAGTCCATGTCCTCACCCACTTCTCACCCAGCGAGGATCTTGTTCTAGAACTTCTGCATTAATGAAAATAACCTGTGTCTGATATCCCACATCTGCTATGCCTAAGAGAGTAGCCACTAACCACATATAACTATCAAATATTTAAAATATTAACATATGCAACAGAGGGACTGAATTTTTAATTTAATTTTTTAGAAGTTAATTTTAATTTAAATACTTACATGTGTCTGATGGCTCTTATCTCAGACAACACATGCCCAGGTCTGTATTACATCACATGGTATACTAGAGAAAAGCCCCTACTACAATGAAAAGAGAACGGACATCAGTGGAGGCTGTTCAGTCTGCAATCCCCACCCACGCCGCTGAACAGCTATAAGAATTGCGGTAACATTTTTTTTTTTATGCCTCTCTGAGACTCATTTGTCTGATCTATAAAATTACAATTATGCCAGATAATTGCTATAAATTGTAAAGAGACCCAGTACATGCATATAGTACTTGGGACTAATAATCACTAAACATGTTTCATTTGCGCTTTACAGATCTAAAATGGCTGGGAAGGAAATCGCATGAGCTCCACTTAGCTCCACTGAGCTTCCAATATTTGACAATCCAAGACAGACTGTATCTCTCCTATTGTGATGTAATCTGGTTTCTTTCATTACATTCTTTCTTTAGAATTGTTGTTAGGATTATAATTAGAATGACAGATATAAAATACTTTGCAGTTATCTCAGTGACCAGAACATGGTAATGCCCAATAAATGATTTTTTTCTCCCCTCAACTCTCTCAGGTAAATAATTTGTCTTTTAATGCGGGTTTTTAGGGGTGGTGAATAATTTACCTTTACTTCTCTGAGGTTAAAGAATAACTGAATTCTTGCTATTGGCTGAGGTATGTTTAATAAACAAGAGCTATACTGTCATTTGATAAGTGAGTACATGGTAGATTTGAAAAAAAAGTATGATCTATTGGAAAGTGCCTGGAGGGTGATATGAAAAGGCCAGGCTCTAATTTTATTTTTATCCTAATCTGCTTTGTGATAAGTCACTTTCTCTTTTGTGCTTGGATCTTCCAGCTTAGAAGCGGATAGAATCACTTCAAATCTTCAAAATTCTGTTGTCAGGATTATGATCTTTGATTATATGAATACTCTTATTGGTACAACTTATATTTTCATATTAACAATCTCTCTTGATCAATCTACCATAGCACCTACATTGTAGAAAGTATTTTAAAATACTTTTATAAACTGTAAAGAATTGATCATTCTATGAAACAAAGTGTCAGCATCGTTGTACCAATGTGGAAATAGATTTTCGACAAATTGACTCATCCAAACCACACTCAAGTCCAAAATCCTCATACACACAATCGCTAACATAATCACTCTATTTCCGAGAAACATACTAAAACCAACCCACAGTGTGTTGAATGAAATTATTGTAGGTTTAGCTTTTCACAAAAGTAACATGATTAGTTCCTAAGAAAGAACTGGCTTAAATAAAAAGTGTTACAAGTCGTTGGACTCTAGTTGACTGGTGGTCAGGGAGGGTGGCTGGTGCACTGGCTGGCTGATGCCAGGTTTGTTGTTGTTGTTGTTGCTGCTGTTGTTGTTGTTGTTTCTTTATTTTTTCCTGGTCTCTCTCCCAGCACCCTGAGGAGAGCGAAGTTTGAGGAACAGATTTTCAAGGTGTAGTTCCCTAAGGCAGCCACTAGGTGGACATCCAGTCTGATCCTGCTGGGCTGGTGAAGATGGCATAGAAGGCTGAGGATTTTCAGAGTTAATGGCCCCAGAGGGAGGGTAGTGGGCCAGGGTTGCTCGTGAGCCAACAGCACGATTAAGCCCTGAGATTTAATCACTTGCTAGAAGCAGATTTGGAAACAAAATCATAGCAGACCCCCATCCTTTCCACACTCCGGTCATTCCTACCACTGCAGGATCCTTCACTTGGACCCCAAATATACAAATCCAGAGGCCTCTCAGCATCCTTCAAGCCCCGAAACTCCAGCATTCTAGAAATCCTGAGTCAGAGCTCAAGAATCAGGTCAGAGTCTCAGCTCCGGGCCTGAGAGAGGTGTGGACCCCTTCCCAGAATTTGTTAGATAAGAAAAGACCTTTATGTAAAGCTACAAAAGGAGGCTGACTAGGAGGACACAGCAGGCACAGGGCAATCTGCACAAAGGCTTCTGAGGAGGGAAGGAAGTGTGGAGAATAAGACTTTGTCCAAAAAACAATTTTTTTACTTTTTACTTGTTTCCTAGTCCAAGCTTGCAAAATCCTGTCTATAAAATAATCCATGACATTTATTAACACACCATCCTTGGTTCTTCTCCTCTACCCCATAAGAAGGCCTGACACTTGCCTTTCCTGGATTCCCCTCAGTGGCTCCTTCCTCAGGCTTCTGCTGCTGCCCAGGTATATGTGCCTGTCACAGCCTCTGCAGCCCTCTCAGCAAACTGTGGCCCAGACTGGGGATGGATCCTGCAGCCACAGCAGGATCTCTGCTAACTGGGAAGGGAAGAGAGGGAAAGAAGAGGCTCATTCTGAACTTCACAGAAGTAACAAAGATTGTAGACATTTGATTCTAATTCAAATAAATACATATCAAGGAATATAGTAGGATCTCAGGATACAAAATCAATACTCACAAATCAGTAGCTTTTATATATAATAATAATAGTCAAGCTGAAAAAAAAGTCAAGGATTCTATTCCCTTTACAGTTGTGTCAAATAAGATGAAATATTTAGGAATTTACCTAAAGGATGTAAAAGATCTCATAAAGAGAATTATGAAACTCTGAGAAAAGCAATAGCTGAAGATATTAACAAATGGAAAAACATACCATGCTCATGGCTGGAAAGAATCAATATCATTAAAATGTCCATATTACGCAAAGCAATTTTCAAATTTAATGCAATACCTATCAAAGCACCACCATCATTCTTTAAAGATCTGGAAAAAATAGTACTTCATTTTATATGGAATCCTAAAAAACCTCTAATAGCCAAGACATTACTCAGAAATAAAAACAAATCAGGAGGAATCATGCTACCAGACTTCAAACTATACTATAAATCTATAGTGATCAAAATAGCATGGTATTGGCAGAAAAATAGAGAGGTAGATGTATTGGACAGAATTGAGAACCAAGAGGTGAAACCAGACACCAGAACCCAGATCATCATTTGATCTTTGATAAGTCTATCAAAAATATAAATTGGGGGAAAGATCCCCTGTTTAACAAATGGTGCTGGGAGAATTGGCTAGTGACTTGTAGAAGACTGAAACTGGACCCACACCTTTCAGCATTAACTAAATTTGACTCTCACTGGATAAAAGATTTAAACTTATGACATGAAACTATAAAGATTCTTGAAAAGAGTGAAGGAGAAACACTTGAAGAAATTAGCCTGGGAGAATACTTTATGGGGAGGACCCCCGGGCAATTGAAGAAACACCAAAAATACATTACTGGGATCTGTTCAAACTAAAAAGCTTCTGCACAGCCAAGAACACAGTAAGTAAAGCAAGCAGACAGCCCTCAGAATGGGAGAGGATATGTGCAGGTTAAGCTTCTGACAAAGGTTTGATAACCAGAATCCACAGAGAACTCAAACTTATTAATAAGAAAAGAATAAGTAACCCCATTTCATTGTGGGCAAGGGACTTGAACAGAGCTTCTTTGAAGATGATAGGCACATGGCCTACAGACACATGAAAGAATGCTCATCATTTTTAATCATCGGAGAAATGCAAACCAAAACCACTTTGAGATATCATCTAACTCCCCTAAGACTGGCTCACATAACAAAATGCCACAACTACAGATGTTGGCATGGATGTGGAGAAAAGGGAACACTTCTGCACTGCTGGTGGGAGTGCAAGCTAATACGTCCCTTTTGGAAAGAAGTATGGCGAATACTCAGGGATCTAAAAGTAGACCTGCCATTTGATCCTGCAATTCCTCTCCTAGGTGTATATTCAAAACACCAAAAATCACTTTATAACAAAGTTATTTGCAGCACATGGTTCATTGCAGCTCAATTCATAATAGCCAAGTCATGGAAGAAGTCCATCAACCCATGAATGAATTAATAAATTGTGGTATATGTATACCATGGAATATTATACAGCCTTAAAAAATATGAATACTTTACCTCTTTTACGTTTACATAGATGGAGCTGGAACATATCCTACTTAATAAAGTATTTCAAGAATGGAAGAAAAAATATCCAATGTACTCAGTACTATTATGAAACCAATTTATAATCTCTCACACTTTCATATGAAGAACAGATCACAACTATGGCCCAAGATGAAAGAGGAAGGAGGGGGTGATAGAAGGGGAGAGGGGAAATCAGATTAAGGGAGGGTGAAGGGTAGGATCACACCTATGGTGCATAATGCAAGGGTACATGTCAGATCTATTAATATAGAGTATAAATGTCTTAACACAGTAATTAAGTAAATGAGATGAGGTATATATTAATGAGTGTGATGTAAGCGTTCCTAATTCTATATGAAATCAGCACATTGTACCCCATAAATACATTAATGTATACATGATCTATGTGTTTATGATTTAATAAAAATAAATAATAAATAAATAAGATGCCTTATAAGTAAAAAAAAAAATCAAATAAATATGTA
>CAUYRH010100189.1:0-11750 GCA_963574655.1 Perodicticus potto | reverse complement strand
GACACTCAAGTTTTAAGTCTACTCAGAGACACAGGTCTTTAAAGCACCTGGGAAACGTCAGTGATAGTCGTGTTCCCTGCCAGGGCCCAGAGAAGGCACTTAGAAAACACCTGTGTAGGGCGGCACCTGTTGCTCAGTGAGTAGGGTGCAGGCCCCATATACTGAGGGTGGTGGGTTCAAACCTGGCCCCGGCCAAACTGCAACAACAACAAAATAGCTGGGTGCCTGTAGTCTCAGCTACTTGTGAAGCTGAGGCAAGAAAATCACTTAAGCCCAAGAGTTTGAGGTTGCTGTGAGCTCTGATGCCACAGCACTCTTACCATAGTGAGACTATCTCGGAAAAAAAAACAAACACCTGTGTAGGAGCAGCCATAGGATGCAGTGACTGAACAAGTAAGGGCCAGAGCCTCTACTCCCCTTTACTTCGAACACTCTGCAGCTGCCAATCTTAAACTTTGGGGTCTCCTCAGAAGATTTGTCACCAAGGGGTAAGATTTCATCTGGTCTAACAGGCTCATTTTACAGATGGGAAAACTTGAGGCCCCAAGGGATGAAGGGGTTTGCCTATGAGCACCATTCTGGATGGCCCCTGAGCTGAATTATAAAGTGCCCTTAAAAAAGCATCCTCAAAATTTGAAACGTATTCAAGAGAGACTAACTTTGACCTGGCATTGAAACTACATGCTGACAAGTTTTGAAAAACTGCCTGCCTTCTCAAATCCTTCAAAACAAGAGGTTCATGAATGCCACTCCAGGTGGTTGAGAGGCAAAGATGATCAACAGGTAAGACCAGTAAAGTTCAGCAGCTCCCTGACCCATCTCTCCTCACTGAAAGGACAAATGCTGGATCTGAGGAGCTCAGGGAAAGAGAAAGGAAGCAGATCTGCCACTGAGCTCAGTCCCTGGCAAATGCTTATTAGAGGAAACAAGAGTCTTCCTGCTGCCTGCCAGGATGGTTAATCCTGGGTCTGAGCTCAGATAACTTGGCAGCCAGAGGGGAGGACACCACCCACATATCTGCTCTGCATCTCAAATCTACCAAAAAAAACTGGCAAGACCCAGAAATATTGCCATTGATTTTCACTTGTGCGGGGGCTGACCTAACAAAACCAATTTGTCAAATGCCTGTCTGTCTCCTCTGCTCCTGATTCTCATCCTAAGCATGTGCAAATAAATTGCTCTAGCATCCAGGGTGATTTGTCAAGGTCCAGCCAGGCATGGGCCCTGGCTTCCACTGATGGACTCCAGGCTGGGCTAGGGGCAGCCCTAGCGCCTCACCATTGATGGCAAACTTCTGCGAGACCCAGGAATCAGGCAGCCCAGCAGCTGGTTGGCCATACCGGGGAGGGGGCTTTGAGGAACTAAGCTCAGGTGCCACGCTCTTCAACAGGGCTTGGCAGTGATATCCTCACTTGTCTCTTAAGGTTTCTGTCTGAATCCTTGATTTGGGGGGATTTAACAGAGCATATGTGCAACCTTGAGGTGCAATGTTCTAGTACTGGCTCTGCCACTGGCCAAAAGTCCTCAGGCTAGCTGTGAGGAGAGAGTACTGCCCCTGGGGTTCTAGAACCTTACAAAGGCCAGGAATCTGGTTCGGTACTCATAGCTCAGCGGTTAGGGTGCTGGCCACATATACCGAGGCTGGCAGGTTTGAACCCAGCCAGGTCCTGCAAACAACAATGATAACTACAACAAAAAAATAGCCGAGCGTTGTGGCAGGTGTCTGTAGTCCCAGCTACTTGGGAGGCTGAAGCAAGGGAATCGCTTAAGCCCAAGAGTTTGAGGTTGCTGTGAGCTGTGATTCCACAGCATTCTACAGAGGGCAACATAGTGAGACTGTCTCAAAAAAATAAAAATAAAATAAAGGCCAGGGATCAGAATGAATGTCCAACTGTGCTTTGCCACTTCCTAGCTGTGGCCTGAACAGGTGCCTTCAGCCTTCAGTGCCTCTTCAGTGCTGTTCTGTACTATGGGGCTGAAAATAGTACCTACCTCCTAAATGGAGCTGTCAGAACTGGCTGAGATTAAGGAAAGGACCACAGGCCTCACACCCTCCAGCCCTTCATGCCATGGGTAGGGATTAGAGATTCAGAGAAGGGGACAATATTCTCAGAGTCCCACAGCCAGGCAGACCAACACCGAGAGGGGTTACACCTAGAGGCAAGTTTGACAGGTTCATGAGAAGAACACAGTGACCACTCTGGTCTCTTGTCCTCCAGCTGGCAGCTGTCCCTGAAGAATGAGACATGGGGGAGTGGATGACGGGCACATCATGGATCACTGCTTAAAAAGGGCAAAAACTTTATTTTGTAGGCCTTTTTTGTTTTTGAATATACAAGTGTCCTGCTGTCCAGAGAAAAAGCAAAGTGGTGTCTTACTTGAGGTTGGGGGGCTTCCCTTGGGGCTCTGTCCCTATCCCTTCCTTGCCAGCGCAGCTGGGGGGAGGTGCCTACTTGCCGGCCCCACGGATTTCTCCACTGTGGAATAAGGCACTGTGTGTTCTGTGGGAAGGCGCTCAGGGCTGGCTGGTAGTCGATGAGGTGGCCTTCTCAGGGGCTGCAAAGCTGAGGCTGTTGAGGGGTTGAGTTGAACTTGGGGCCCTGGCAGGGGGCCAACCAGTGAGGAGGCCCCAGGCTGTGTCCATGGCAGTATCGCTGCCTCCCTGTTGGCCCTGGGGGAGTGGCCTCAGGATGGGATCATGCCTTTGCTTCTTTTGCGGTCAGCCATGGTTCTCCGGTTGTGGTTGGCCCTTGTTGCCTTGCCGGCTTCCTTCCTCCTGCGTTCCTGTGTTGTCTCACGACTTTGCCCGTGGCCCCGGGGGCTGCCAACTACTGTTGTTGAGCTATCATGCCGGTACCTGAGGGAGCAACAACCCATCCCCAGGAGAATCTATCACTGAAAGTGGCTTTGATGTGAAGAACCAACAACCTGCCTCGGAGATCCCTGGGAGAGGACAGGTAAGTTGGGCCGGGCTGCTGATATCCCAACTGCAGATGGGAGAAGAAATGGAGCCCAGAAGAAGGGATCTGGCCTGCCGAGCCTGGTTCTTTCTTTTCTCTGAACCCTGGCTCCTGATGGGCCCATTACTATGCTGTGGGGGAAGAGGAGCTAGTGGGGTGACTATGTAGGCCATGAAGAGGGAAAGAGAGCGTGGGGTGGGTGCCCTCATTTCTCCATCCAGGGCCATATGCTACAGGTGAGACATCATTCCTGTTCTACACCCCAGGGTATGGCTTGGTGGTCTCCAAAGACCAAGTACACTCACAGACATGACTTAGGCCCTTTTCAGACCATTTTAACTGCTGAGATTTGAGAAGTCAAGAGTTGCTGTGCTCCTTGCTCAACAACCTTCTGTGGCTCTGCACTGCATTCAGAATGAACCCTAAATACCTTCCCTTATAGTGAGGCCTCCTGTACTCAACAGGTAGTGCTAAATGAGTCCCAGGGCCAAGAAGGGGGAATGGCCTTCTACCCTTGGCTTGGCCGTAAGTGGAGGCATGTGCTTGGCCTCTGGTCTGTTTCCTCCCTGGGAAGAAGAGGGGTCTGGATCAGAGGAGTCTCTGGCCACCTATCCCAGGTCCTTTCCCTGACCATACCTGCACAAGTTCTTGCCTTTTTGCTCTTGTATGACAAACTCCTCTGTACCCTTTCTACCCTTAAAGGCCCAGCTCAAGTGTCCCTGTCTCTACTGTGCCTCTCTCATCCAGAAATGATGTGTGTCCAGCTGCCAGAGATTTCTCACATTCTACACTTGCCTGATACCAGCTAGCCCTCATGTACTATGTTCCCGCCCTTGGCGATAAACCCCTTATCATGTTTGTCAAGTAATGGTTATCAGCATGGGCCTCAGAGTGGAGCCATCTGGACTCAATCTTTGCTCCACTACCTATCAGCTGTGACCTCTGGCAGGTAACTTAACATCTCTGGGCCTGAGTTTTTTCAACTGTAAAATGAGGATAACGATAATAATAGCCACTTCATAGGGTTTTTATGAGAAATGACGCACATAGGGTTTATGTGTGGGCTTCCTGGAGGATTGGCTGGGCCTTCTCTATGTGGGTCCCCTTCTACCAGAATGTTTACCCTTTCCTGGTGAGAAAGGCCACACGCCTGGCTTCTGCCTTCTCCCTCAGCACTGCAGGGTCCTGTACGAAATGGTCAGGCTGTGGAGGAAAGAGGAGACAAAATCTGTTCTTGTGTGGGGCCCATTTCCTTAAGTTGCAGTGAGGCCCTGCTTATGTGAATCTTGTTCACGCCTCCAGTGGGGGTGAGCTACAGCATGGCAGAGTGATGTCCAGAATGGAGCGGCTCACTGTGCTCTGAGGTTCCAATGAGGAACTCCCCACTCATCTCATCCCCCAGGGGGAGGCAGGTGGAGGGCCTGAGGCTACTAGGGTAGATGGAGCAAGACAGTGATGTGGGAGTGAGGTGAGAGGCAGGCAGGATGGCCACTGCGAGAGGGCATGCAGGGCCCAGAAAGCCAGGAGAGCTGCCTTTGGAGGCCAACTTGTCCTGGTTGCTGGAGGCCTAGGCCTCAATCTGTTGCCACTAGCCACATGCTGTGGGAGTGCCCACTCTTTAAGACAGTCTTCTGTGCCAAGAGCGCAAGCCTGGACTAGTGCAGGAGAAAACTGCAACCCAGGGACCACAGACAGGCTTTGATGGTCAGTGTTTTTAAAACAAACCCAAAGAAAACAAGTGGAATTAGTTAACATGTAAAAACTGGTAGATCTTACATAAGAATCTGAGCTAACCCCTTGCCTGGGAAGAGAGAAATCTGTGGAAACTTCAGGTCTGGGCTTGCACTGGGGAGCCCCTCGGACAGACTAGATGCTTCCCACCACTCAGTGCAGTCCCCACAAGGCTCTGCTACTCTTGGTGACCTAGGCCTGGAAATATCTGAATACCTGGTGGGAGGGTCTGAGAGGCTCAAGGGGTCTAAGACTGCTGCCCCATTCTGTTTTAGTTAAGATTTCATTTGAAGAGTAAGTTCAGCTACTAAAAAACAGAATTTTCTTTCTTTCTTTTTTATTTATTTATTTATTTATTTATTTATTTGTTGTTTTTTGGAGGTTTTTCTTTGCAGTTCGGCCGAGGCCAGGTTTGAACCTGCCACCTTGGGCATATGGGGCCGGCACCCTACTCGCTGAGCCACAGGCGCCGCCCAAAAAACAGAATTTTCAAACCTACTAGTCCGATGACCTCCCAGAGGTCACTAACTCCTCTCTGAATTTAAGAATTGCCATCCTGGGCATGGAGGTTGACGGCTACTCTTCCCCAGCTCCCAGGCTCCTGGGACTAATGACTCTGGGTTCCAAGTCCCCTACTATCTTTATTTTTTGTAAAGACGGGGTCTTACTATGTTGCCTAGGCTGCTTTTAAACTCTTGACCTCAAGAGATCCTTTTGCCTGAGCTCAAAGCCTTAGCCTCTAATCTGTCCCCAGGATCCTTACTGGGCAACAGAGGCAAGTTCTAAGCCAGCAGTTCCCCAAGCAGACATCATGGACTTGAGGGGACCCCTCCCATCCCCAGCAGTGGTGCTGGGGCTGCCTTATGGCTAGAGGCAGGGACTGGGAGGGAGTGTAGGGCTCCTCATTCTTCCTTGAGAACTGCACCATCCCCTTCATCTATCCCTGCCAAAGAGGTACCTTGGAGGCCTCATCTTCAGCTTCATCGTCATCGTCATCCTCTTCTTCCTCCTGTCCTTCTCCAGGCACTTTGGTTCTCAGCACCTGAGGGATGGTGAAGGGCCTGAGAGTTTGGAGAGAAAGTTGACATCAAAGATTAGGTTCAGCCTAGAGAGAGAACTTTAAGGAGGAACTCAGCTGGGTGCAAGGGGCCTCCAGGATAGAGACAGGCCAAGGTGCTATTTTGCTCCAGAGTTTTGCTCTAGCCCCTAGATTCTTTAAGGATATTAGGGTTTCGAAGGGTAGGCTGAACTAGGGCCCGGGGGGGGTGGTGGTGGTGGTCTCAGTCCTCCAATAGTCAGGGAAGCTCTGGTTTTGTTTATTTGTTTTTTGTATTTTAGAATAGGGTCTTCCACTCGGGTCACCCAGGCTGCAGTAGTACATTCATAGCTCACTGCAGCCTCCTGGGCTCAAGCAATCCTCTTGCTTCAGCCTTCCAAGCAGCTAGGACTATAGGTATATTATGTCCCCTGCTGTCTTTGTTTTTTATAAAACTGCTCTTAAACTCTTGACCTCAAGAGATCCTTTTGCATCAGCCTCCAAAATCACTGGAATTATAGGCATGAGCCACAGTGCTGGCTTCTCTGCTTTGATCTGTGCTGGGGAAGATTTCACGGGGAAGAGTTTTCTACAATTATGAGGGAAAATTGCATGTGATAAATGCTGCCCGCTCAGGGTGGGCTGGGTGGAAGAGCACTGGAGTAAGAGGCAGGAGGCCTGGGTTTGGGCCCTGATGCTGTCACTGACTTGCTCACGTGACCAGGGCTGTGGCTTCCTTATCTGTACAAACAAGACACTGCGAGAGGCCCACATGCCTGGGAGCTGCTCTGCCCTGGAATGTCACCTGTCCTACAGCCTCACCTGCGGCTGATGAGCTCGTCATCTGAGTCCGCATCGTTGGCGCCGATCTGGTTGCCATCGTAGGTGTCATCGTACTCATCTTCATAGTTGTCACCATGGTAGGGGATGCTCTCACCTGGCTGCAGTGGCACCTACGATAGCAAAACCATGGGTCAGAGGGACTCAGAATCCAGCCCAGTCGCTCCTGCCCAGTGAAGACCCAGCCTTGGGGGCCTACCTCCTCCACCACCACACTGTACTGTTCATAACGCTGCCGCTGCGCCACCACATCCCGCTTGTCGTTCACCAGGCTCCGTGTGTTCTCTTCCTTCCTGGTGCCAAGGTGTAATGGCAGGGAGAGAAGGAGGAAAACCATCAGGCTTGGATGGCTGCAGAGTGCAAAAAGTCTGGAGAGACCATGGGCTCACTTCTCCACCTCCCACACTGGCACAAACTGAGACAAGTAAAATTGAGCATTGGTGAGGTGCCCCTGGGACCTTACACCTTTTGATAGAGAATTCTCTTTCTATGGCCAGGCAAGGTGGCTCATGCCTGTAATCCTAGCACTCTGGGAGGCCGAAGTGGGCGGACTGCCTGAGCTCACAGGTTTGCGACCAACCTGAGCCAGAGCGAGACCTTGTCTCCAAAAATAGCTGGGCATTGTGGTGGGCGAATGTAGTCCTAGCTCCTTGGGAGGCTGAGGCAAGAGAATAACTTGAGCCCAAGAGTTTCAGGTTTCTGTGAGCTATGACGCCATGGCACTCTACCGAGGGCAACAAAGTGAGACTCTGTCTCCAAAAAAGAAAATTCTCTTTCTAGGCATCTGCTCTAGAAAAACACTGGCTATGTGTACAAAGAGGTCTGATTAGAGATTTTCTCTTTAGCATTGTTTGTAACAGTGAAAATGGTTTTTTTTTTTTTTTTTTTGAGACAGAATCTTCCTATGTCACCCTTGGTAGAGTGCTGTGGTGTCACAGCTCATAGCAACCTCAAACTCTTGGGCTTAGGTGATGTCTTGCATCAGCCTCCCAAGTAGCTGGGACTACAGGTGCTTGCCACAATGCTGGGCTATTTTTTGGTTGTTGTAGTCATCATTGTTGTTTGGCAGGCCCAGGCTAGGTTCGAACCCGCCAGCTCAGGTGTATGTGGCTGGTGCCCTAGCCACTGAGCTACAGGCACCGAGCCAGTTAAAATGTTTTTAACAGTTAAAAACGGAAAGCAACTAGTGTCTATCATGAGTGAAATGTCAAACAAACAAAGTGTGCCACATCTGTATTACAAATCACTGTGTGGCAGTTCTCAAGAACGACACTGATCTATTTGTGATGATGAAGGATGAATTCTAAGACTTACTCCCAAGGAAAAAAGCAAGCTACAGAAAAATGCAGATAGTATAATGCCCAAAGCAGATGACAGCAACTGTTTCTTCGTCCACATATCTATGTACATAAACGCACAGAGAGAGGGCTAGTAAGCCCCCCACACCAAATGACAATGGTTATTCCTGGGAGGATCCTGGGGTTTGAATTTTTTATTTATTTGTTTTTTTGAGGCAGAGTCTCACTTTGTCACCCTTGGTAGAGTGCTGTGGTGTCATAGCTCACAGCAACCTCCAACTGTTGGGCTTAAACGATTCTCTTACCTCAGCCTCCCAAGTAGCTGGGACTACAGACGCCTGCCACAATACCCGGCTATTTTTTGTTGCAGTTGTCATTGTTGTTAGCTGGCCTGGGCTGGCCCGCCAGCCTCGGTGTATACCACTGTGCTACGGGTACCAAGCTGGGTTGAATCTTTTTTTTTTTGAGACAGAGCCTCAAGTTGTCACCCTGGATAGAGTGCTGTGGCATTACAGCTCACAGCAACCTCCAATTCCTGGGCTCAAGCGAGTCTCTTGCCTCCGCCTCCCAAGTAGCTGGGATTACAGGCACCCATCACAACGCCCGGCCATTTTTTGGTTGCAGCCGTCATTGTTGTTTGGCAGGCCCAGGCTGGATTCGAACCCGCCAGCTCAGGTGTACGTGGCTGGCGCCTTAGCCCGTTGAGCCACAGGCGCTGAGCCTGGGTTGAATCTTTTTAAACAAACGAAAATTTAAGAAATTGTGAGGCAAGAAGGGGCCCTGGCTGCTTCTTCTCATCCCTGCTTCACCACAGCAGCCTTCTATCTGTTCCACGGTTCAAGCTTCCATGTAAGATTTCACTAGAACAAAAAAATTTTGAAAGTCTAGCTCCTGCCATGTCACACGTCAGGAAACTTGGGTACCGTGGAGTCAGGGGGAAGGGACATGCCTGGGGTCACAGCAGGCAGCACCACAACCCTGGTGGGGACTCTGGCCTCTTGACTTTTGGCTTTGCAAACCTGTAGAAAACCCCTGGCTTGTCAGACACATATACAGGCCTGCGGAATGTAGCTTCTAGCACTGCAGGGGAAAATCAGTATGAGATGCCAGGCAAGAAAATCCAGCTTAGCTGTGAAATCAGGTTTCTGGAATGTATCAGGGTAAGGGGTAAAAAAAAGAGAGAGAGAGAGAGACACAAAGCCAAACACAGCTTTCATAAAAATCTTCTGGCTTTTGGGGCAGGGAGGGGCAGGCGTCTAAGTCTATCTGAGTTGGACTGTCTGCCTGGGAGCCTGGAGCAGGTCAGGACTCCTCCACCACGGCAGGCTAGGATCTGCCTTCCTCCATCTGTCTTTGTTAAGGGCCTACTACGTGCCATGTAGGGTAGAAGGCTGAACTGGGGAGAGATTCAGAAACTGATAAAATATAACTCTGCCCTTGTGAACTCACAAGTGTAGTAGGAGTGGCGGACAAGCAAATGACAGCCAACACAAATGAGGCTGTCTACCCTGGAAATGAATGAGAAAGGAGGACTGGCTCAGGGGGTCCAGCCAGGGGCCTGGAGAAGAGGGTCATGGAGTCTCCATAATAGGGGGTATTGGATCAGGCTTGGAGCCCCAGGATAATATGGCAAAAAGGATGGTACATTCGATTTGCACCAGGGAGAAATCTCAGCACATAGTACTCTTTCACTTCTACCAAGAAAGGGGGCCTGTACTGTGGCTTTCTTCACAAGGTTAGGAAAGAGGGAGAAAGGAAATGAAAGGGAACCAAGCTAATCCAGGTAGTTGATGCCGTGTAGAAACACATCCATGCATTCTACACATATTTTTGAAGGGTCAGGATCTGTGTTGGGCCAGAAGACAGGACAAATGAGAGGTGTCATCATCCTTCCTTCTATACCTTTGGTTTCTAGTCCATCCCATTCCTGGTTCTGGGCAGCAGGACAGTTCTTCCATGCTATGTGGCCTCTGGTTAAGTGGTTCATTGGCAAGGCCAGACAGAGAAGCCTGGCAAACTCCACGTTCTAGCTATATGACATGGGAGAGGACACAGGTAGGGCTAGTGAAGCCTGACACTTGAGCAGCCTGTCCAGGGAGGTACGGCTCTGGCCCTATGACCTATCTGGAGCCAAGAAGGAAAAGAACAGGAAAAATCTTCTCCAGCTGGGAGAAGACCCATCAGAGGGCCAGACAAGTCTGAAGATGGAGGTGACAGTGGCTTCAGACTGTTGTCAGAGGACATAGCTTCCTTGGCCTCCTACAAGATGGCAGCAAGCCCAGGGAACATGAGAGGTCCTCCCCTGGCCACATTTCCCTTTCTCATCTCAAGCCCTACTCAAAAGTGGTCCTCAGGGGTGTGACTCCTGCCTCTGTACTTCTTTTTTTTTTCTTAAGACAGAGTCTTACTTTGTCACCCTCAGTAGAGTGCCGTGGCATCACAGCTTGAAGTAACCTCCAGCTCTTGGGCTTAGGCGATTCTCTTGCCTAAGCCTCCTGAGTATATGGGACTACAGGTGCCTGCCACAACACCTGGTTATTTTTTGCCTTTGTACTTCTGAAGGGTCTAGAGAGGCTTGGCGCCCGTAGCACCGTGGTTATGGTGCCAGCCACATGCACCGAGGCTGGCAGGTTTGAGACCGGCCCAGGCCAGATATACAACAATGACAACTGCAACAAAATGGCTTGGCATTGCTAACTAAGAAGCTATAGTTCCAGCTACTTAGGAGGTTGAGGCAGGAGAATTGCTTAAGCCCGAGAGTTTGAGGTTGCTGTGAACTGTGACGCCACGGCACTCTACCAAGAGTGACATAGTAAAACTCTGTCTCAAAAAAATAAAATAAATAAATAAAAATAAAGGGCCTATAGAGGCAATAAATCCCTCCTTTTCCAAGTGAGCAATCAGGGGATCCAGAGAGGTAGAGCAACATTCTCAAGGTCACACAGCTTCTAATAATAGAGTCAGGGCCAAATGCAGATCTCCTGACTCAGATCTGCTCTGCCATTTCCTGGGCCATGTGAGCACTTTACCCTCACAAAGTCTTAGTTCCTTTCCTAAGCACTTCTAGGCTCAACAGAATGAATCCTGTTTCTTTTACCAAAGGACTTGTGAGGGCCTTTAATATGCCAATGTGCTCTGTGACTCCCCCAAAAGCAGACAGTATGCACAGACATTTTGGGGGATAGAACTTTTTTTTTTTGTAGAGACAGTCTCACTTTATTGCCCTTGGTAGAGTGCCGTGGCGTCACACAGCTCACAGCACCCTCCAAGTGGCGTCACACAGCTCACAGCACCCTCCAACTCCTGGGCTTAGGTGATTCTCTTGCCTCAGCCTCCTGAGTAGCTGGGACTACAGGCGCCTGCCACAACGCTCGTCTAGTTTTTTTGTGTTTTTTTTTGTAGAGACAGAGTCTCACTCTATCGCCCTTGGTAGAGTGCCGTGGCGTCACACAGCTCACAGCACCCTCCAACTCCTGGGTTTAGGCGATTCTCTTGCCTCAGCCTCCTGAGTAGCTCGGACTACAGTCGCCTGCCACAACGCTCGTCTAGTTTTTTTTTTTTTTTTTTTTGGAGAGACAGAGTCTCACTCTATCGCCCTTGGTAGAGTGCTATGGAGTCACAGCTCACAGCAACCTCCAACTCCTGGGCTTAGGCGATTCTCTTGCCTCAGCCTCCCAAGTAGCTGGGACTACAGGCGCCCGCCACAGCGCCTGGCTAATTTTTGATGCAGTTCGGTCAGGGCCGGGTTTGAACCTGCAGCCCTCGGTATATGGGGCCGGCGCCCTACTCGCTGAGCCACAGGCGCCGCCCGCTCGTCTAGTTTTTTGTTGTTGCAGTTTGGCTAGGGCAGGGTTTGAACCCACCACCTTTGGTATATGGTGCCAG
>CAUYRH010100187.1:0-10451 GCA_963574655.1 Perodicticus potto | reverse complement strand
CATGTACTCAAGTTTGTTATGAGGACAATTAATGACAATTATTGACACGGTGGGGGTGAGGGAAGGGGAGAGCAGAGAGAGAAAGAATGAGGGAGGGGTGGGGAAAGGAAGAGCAGAGAGAGGGAAGGAGCAAGGAGGGTGGGGCCTTGGTGTGTGTCACACCTTTTGGGGGCAAAACACAATTGTAAGAGGGACTTTATCCAACAAATGCAACCAGTGTAACATGGTTTCTTGTACCCTCAATGAATCCCCAACAATAAAAAAAAAAAAAAAAGTGGGCAAAAGACATAAATAAAAGCTTTTCAAAAGAAAAAAAAAATTTCTTTTCTCAGAAAAGACATCTGGGTGTCCACCACATTTTCACACACCGGGGTGGAGGTGTGGTACAATCCTTGGAGTTCTGACACCAGTGCATTATATTTGAAGGAGAGCTAAATTCTCTGGCAAAGAGTCAGAATTTCTATTCCACTGCTTATTTTAAATATGGTTTTGCTTGAAATATAATCAAAGGAATTATTCTGAAGGAATGACAATAAGAAAATCGGTAATAATGACAGTAGATTTTGGCTTTCAGCACTCGGGAATAGAGATACAAACACTGAGGTTTCAGTGCGGAGCCTGTGGCTCAAGGAGTAGGGCGCCGGCCCCATATACTGGAGGTAGCGGGTTCAAAACCCAGCCCCGGCCAAAAACTGCAAAAGAAAAACCCAGAAGTTTCCTCCTGTTAAGTTCTCTGGCATCTTAGGTAATGCCAGAAGCTGAATCTGAATGAAGGATTTGGAAAATGTGCTCCCCCACCCCCCCGAACACAATCTGAAAGTGGTGGAAGCAGAACAGGTGCAGAGAAAGAAGTTAAGCCCAGGTTCAATATCAGAGAAATCTCAAATTCAGCCTGGTCCTTCAGGGAACCCTGAGGAACCTGGTTCAAGAAAACTTTTTGTGATTCTGGAAATTTTCTAAATCTGCACTGTTCACTATGTAAACTACCAGTCACTTGTGACTAGCAAGCACTTCAAATGCAGCTAACACAACCAAGGAAGGCAGCTTTTAATGTTATTTCATTGTAATTGGTTTAAATTTCTATATCCACAAGTTATGGGTGGATCAGCTCCAGAGCATATATTACATCTTAGAGTTTATTATCCCACATCAAACAAAGAAAAGGGACTTTTGTGTCTCCGTACTGGTCAATCATCAGCTGTTTCTCCACCCAATATAAAACACTGTCCTGTTCCTTCGTCAGCTGCTTTAGGTAGCTAAAGGAAATCTACAGATTAAATCAAATAGCCACAATACATGTAGAAACTGCAGGGTGGGAATACTTGTTTGAAATAATTAAATTTAGAGATATCTGGGGAGGGTGGCACCAGCATTGAAATAAAAATTAAAATTAATCATCATTAAAATTCGTTCTCTCAGCCAATCTTCCATTTCAGAGATTAAATTGCCAAAGCCATAGTTTCCCCAACTGACTTAACTTCGGGCCAGTGATTCTTTGGCAAGTCTCTTGGCTCTACTGAGGCATATTTGGTTCTACTCATATTGCCTAAGGCAGAGAAGAACAGTAGATCTGCTCCACGAGGATCGTAAGTTATAAGGTCCTTTAACCTATTCATGCTATTTCAATTTCTTTGTAAACCCCATTGTTCAATTATTTGTATTTGATTTTCTCTGTAGTCTCTCAGCACACACACACACACACACACACACACTTGTATCCTCTTAAAAACACTACACATGACCAGGAATGTTGGCTCACACCTGCAATACTAGCGCTTTGGGAGGCCAAGGCAGGAGGATCACTTAAGGACAGGAGACTCTTTAAAAAAAACTCTTCAGGCCAGGCACGGTGGCTCACACCTGTAATCCTAGCACTGTAGGAGGCCGAGGCAGTTGGATTGCTTGAGTTCAGGAGTTCAAGATCAGCCTGAGTAAGAATAATATCTGATCTCTACTTAAGAAAAAAAAAAGAAGAAGAAAATAGAAAACTGAGCCACATGTTGGGGAACACACTTATTGTTGTAGGTACTAGGAGGCTGAGACAAGAGGATGGCTTGAGTCCAGAAGTTTGAAGTTGCTATCACACCATGGAACTGTAGCCTGGGTGACGGAGTAAGACTCTGCCTAAATAAATAAACAAACCTCTGGGGGTGAACCCATTGATGTATGAATGACAACATTAAATGTTTTGCCCAGGTATACGTGGATCTTACTCTGAGAAGTTATAGAGCCTTATATAACCCTGATCAGATAATTTTAACTCTGAACATTGGGGCATAACTATTAGTTACAAAGTTTAAACTGGCATACCAGAAGTGAGTTAAGAAACCCCAGTGAGGACAATACTATATAATATTATTTCTTGGAGCAAAGGGCTAGCTATGCTGATCATTAGACTCAAAACATATATATTAATAGTATATTTAACTGGGAGTGATTGTTTTTCAAGAGTTTTCAGAAAGAATTTTTTTTTATTTTTGGAAAAATTATAACCATACTATTTATGATTCATACTAGCAAGAACTTTTCTGTTAAAAAAGATAAACATTTAGAAGTTAAACTGTTAAGCTAATTGGAATGTGGCTCATTGATCTTCCAAAGTCATCATCATTTTGTTGTTAATGTAGCTATTTATAACTTACGACCAGTGTGCTTGTCACCAGGCCTACAGATGACAGGTAAACATATTGCTTTAAAAAAATATATATCCTAAATTCTTCTGCCTAACTTATCACACAGACTGATAATCTCCACATCTTATCTGAAATATTAGCATTAGGGAAGAAGAAGGAAAAGGAAAAAAATTAAGTTCAAGTTGAAAAAATAAAAAAAGTCTCTAAGAACTTCATACTGTATTCATCCCACAACTTCACTAAACTCCCTAGTAAAAACTCATACAATGATAATCTTCAACTGACTGGCCTTTTATTTCCTTTTCTGGAAAAGTAAGGATGGATGTGCAATCTCTTCCTTTGATAACTTACCATGCTGTTTCATTACTTTTGGAAATTACACTGGACTAGAATTGAGAAGATCTAACTTATGGTCTTGATCCAACCCATACCAGGTGTATATCTTAGGAAAGAATGAAAGTATTTTGCCTCCCAACCCATTGTTCTTTCTGCTTTATTCCTTTGCATATAACAAACAGGGGTGAGGGAAGAGGGGAGCAGAGAAGTAAGTATGTCTAGTGCTCCTTTCTTCTCTAATTAGGGAACCTGATTTCTAAGCTCAACTCTTCTTTACATTAACAATATAAAATTATTTCCTCTTTGTTCCAGAACAAACATCCAAATTCAAGAAAGAGCATTTACCAGTTTGTGTAACTCTAAAGGCTGGAGAAAGTTTTGATTTTAGACATAGTTGCATTTGGGGGCTCCAAAAAAATGTCACTAAGATCTGCTGTCTAGCCTTTTCTGGGGTCTACCTTGCTTGTTTGGGGATTTATTTCTAGGTTCCCCGTGGAGGTACCTGATGTTCACTTCCCCGTGAATACGTGTATAGCAGAAAAGACAGATTTTCCTTCTGTTAGCATCCACGTAATCCTAAAAATGCTCCCGCACAGGTCATGGGACTAAACCTGCACTAACTTCAGTCTGCTCAGTGGTTGGGCCTGATTACAGGCTCCATCGCTAGAAGAAATAGAAGTAATCGATACAAAGGCCAGTAAGAAAAGACAGGTGCTTTGAACTGTTTATGACGTTAAGCAGCTTCCTCCTCTGAAGAACAACTAAAGCGATATCCCTTTCTAAAACAGTGTGAGAATCAATAAAATTGTATGTATGAAGAACCTGAGATTCTACCTAGAACACTGAAAAAACACAATAGGTAATTGGTTTTACAAGCATATAAAGCAATCTTAGATCTTCAGGAGATTTCTCAAAATATCCATGACTTTATTAGATTCCTAGTGCTTTCCTACAAAAAAAAAATAGTAAAAGAAAAAATATATATATATTCGCAATAACATAATAAATATTATCTACATACCCAGACAAAGAAAGCCCCCCCGACCCATATTAGTTTTCTATCATTGCCTTATAAATTGTCACGGATGTAGTGGTGTAAAACAGCACACATTTATTATCTCAGTTTTCATGGTTCAAGAGTCTAGGCGTGCCGTACATGGTTCCTCTGCTTAAGGACTCACAAGGCTGGCAATTGGAGCCGCTGAGTCCTTGTTCTCAGTTAGGAAAGAATCTACTTCCAAGCTCATTCAGGTGGCGAGCAGAATTCACTTCTTTTTGGCTATATAGCCAAAGGCCTTAGCTTCTTACTGGCTGTTGGCTGGAGGCTACCCTCAAGTTCCAGAAGTTCCTTTCCATATACAGTTACCAGAAAGGCGCTTTGCTTCTTTAAGACCATGAAGGTTAAAATCCAATTATAACATAAGAATATGGGGAAAATGCAAGGGAGGGGAGGGGAGGGAGAAGGATGGGTGGAGGGAGGGCAATTGGTGGGTTCACACCTCCGGTGCATCTTAGAAGGGTACGGGTGAAACTTACTAAATGTAGAATACCAATGTCTACATATAGTGATTATGAAAATGCCACGAAGGCTACGTTAAACAGTTCAATGAAAATATTTCAGATTATATATGAAGTCAGTACATTGTGCCCTATGATTGCACTAATGTACACAATTATGATTTCATAAAAGTTAAAAAAAAAAAAAAGACCAGTAGGAGAAACAGTTCTCTCTCTCTGCCGCTCCCTCCACCCTTTCACTTTCTGTCTCCTAAAACTTATATGACAAAACCTAGCATGGGGAAGGTATCTCATCCTTTTGTCATATTTAATGATGTAGAAGCAGGTCATGTGTTCTGGCCACACTCACTATGAGGGGATTATTCTAGGATGTAACTTAATAAGGGCCTCCTCAGGGTGTATCCAATACCTCCCCATTACACTACTAGATGACAATGTTTTAATTAATATAAAAATACATCGACCCATTGGAGCTTCACAAAAATATTGTAAATTAGCTAACTTGGAATTTATTATCTATATTAAATGTACTCAGCCCTACTATGAAACTAATTTATAGCTTTCATATGAAGGCTTTAACCCAATTATAGCACAAGAATAAGGGGAAAGGGGCAAGGGAGGGCAGGGGAGGGGCGTAGGATAGGTGGAGGGAGGGTAATTGATGGGTCCACACCTAAAGTGCATCTTAGAAGGGTACAGGTGAAACTTACTAAATGCAGAATATAAATGTCTGAACACAGTAACCAAGAAAATGCCATGAAGGCTATGTTAACCAGTTCGATGAAAATATTTCAAATTGTATATAAAACCAACACATTATACCCTATGATTGCATTAATGTACACAGCTATGATTTAATAAAAAAAAAAAAAAGAAGAAAGAAAGAAAACTCAGATTAACCGAAGAGATTAAATCACTTGTTCAGTTGTACAGGTAGTTGCTAGCACTTCTGAGAATTGATACCTTTTAATTTTTAGTCCTGTCTTCTTTCTACCTTTTCATACTCTACTTTAAGGATTCCCAAAGGTCAGTCTCTTGAGTGCCTCCTTCCCAAAATTTGTCCATATGCAAGCTGACACAATATATTATACAGATAATTGTTTAGAAATAATAACTCACTCTTTATTTAAATACATTTATTCCTATGACAATATTTGTACTAGTACTTTATGTGGAAGACTGGTATCAATTGCCATAAATAGAAGGAAAGCAAAAAATAAATAATAATACATCTATAAACTTAATACATCTGTTAGCTATTTAGCTTTTTTTTTTTTTTTTTTTTTTTTTGTAGAGAAAGAGTTTCACTTTATTGCCCTCGCTAGAGTGTCGTGGCATCACACAGCTCACAGCAACCTCCAACTCCCGGGCTTAGGCAATTCTCTTGCCTCAGCCTCCTGAGCAGCTGGGACTACCGGTACCTGCCACAACACCCGACTATTTTCTTGCTGCAATTTGGCTGGGGATGAGTTTGAACCCGCCACACTCGGTATATGGGGCTAGCGCCCTACCCACTGAGCCACAGGCGTCACCCATATTAGCTTTAATATTGTTTATCTCTGTCCTGTCTCATTATCATTGCACATCACGAGGTGTGTCACAACGGATAACAATCAATACTTCAAAAACCATTCTCACTATCATTCCTAATTATAGGTGGAAAAAAATATATAACTTGGGGTACATGGCTTTACAAGGAAAATACAGTCTTTATGATGTGGCAAAGAGCCCAGCACAAACTCAGAGCTTCCTCCTAGCCCCACAGCAGCAGGCTCTGGTTTGGCACTCCTGTGACTCTGGGTGACGGCGTACCAAGGAAGGAGAATACAATTAGCAGGATAATTAGCTCCAAGACACTTAGCCATGTCCCCTTTCCTACCTATCTCCAGAGCTATGCCAAGCTCTGTGCATTTGTGGCCTATGATGCAATGTTTCTGTTTTGTTGTTTTCCTCCTCCTCCCTCTCTGATACCTGCAACTTGGTTCTTGTGATCCTTGTAAGGAGCTGGCATTCACAAATTTTGGAAAATACTAAGAAGCTTTATCTTTGTTCTGTCCCTCACACCCTTCTCCCACAAATTATTTGTCCCAACCCTCCACCTCTCCAGGGATGGCTCTATTTCTGTCCAAATCCTCTTTAAAATGCTCCCATAACAGTCTTTCATGTCTTCTATTTTTTAAATGCTGCTTTCTAATGCAGATTCCCATAACTGTATTTATTGCCGAAATTTTATTCCATCAGGCTCACCATGGACCCCTAGGAATATGTTTCCCTTAATCAGCATACAGACTTTAAGTTCATATTTTGTCACAACAAATGGGACAGATGTGCTAATTCTGTTCTCTTATCTTCACTGACTGGAAGTAGGTTCATAAAATATATATATATATATATATATATACACACATGCACAAGTAGGAACAGAACAAATACGCTGCTTATGTATAATAATCACGTTTGAATAATTAACCAACCCCAGCTAGACTCTGCATAATTCTTCTAACCACTGAAGAAGCAAGGAAATAATATCTGCCTGGATTTAAAGAGGAAGTAGGAAAAATATCAATACTTGATAGTACTGATAGTACTTTCAAGTACTATCAATATCAGCACTTTCTACAAGATTCTGATGGGTCACTTTAATCAAGAATAGTAGCATTCTTGCCATGCTTGTATTTGATCCTTGGCATAACCCTGATATGCATTTGTCCAACCCATGACCCCTGAAATAAATCAAATCATCCCTGGCATCCACCTGAGATAACATCCTCTGGGTGCCTGTTTGCCACTGCTGGGTGTCTTTTTGCTTGTCTGTCAGATCTACAGCTCTTGGCTGGCATTTTCTTAGAATGCAGATGTCTACATTTGATCACCTATCCTTTTGATGACCCAAAGGAGTTTTCTTTTCTGGCTTTCTGCCTCATCCTAATTGCAACTGCATATTCCTTTAGTTTTGATGCAACCAGACTCTGGCAAGAATCACATTCTGCATTAGTCTCACCTCTGCAGAACTGGCAGAGCACACCAACCACAATGAATACCCTCTGGAAGGGTTAGAGCTGGTTCCTAGAAAGGGCATGTTTGCAACCTTGATTTTGGAGGTGTTGCAGTTACTTTGGATGATCAGGCTGTCAGGAGTTAATGGTTAAAGGCAGGTAGAGGAAAAGAGCACTGAAGTGAGCAAGACTAATTGGATCTTGGAGTCATTAAGGGTGGAAAGGATGAGGGACAGAAAGACAGTGAGTGATATGCCAACTCATAAATAAATATTGGTGGATATGTGATAGCAGACATGGAGGTTACCAAATGTTAAGTCATAACGGCATAGACTTCAAAGAAACTGCAAGTTTTAATGGAAATATGAAAGTAAGCATCCTGGAAACAACAGTGAGAAGAATGTACAGGATATAAGGTATTTAAGTATGAAACAAAAAATAGCTTCCATTTACGGGAACTACAGGAGACTTTCTAATATCTGTTAAGGCCATTCTGAGAGGGGGTCAAGAACACAGGTTGAATTTAGGTCAATTTTTTAGGAATACTTCAAAAGAAGGATAAGGTTGAGTAAGATTATAGCGATGCAGGGGTTAAGCCATGGGAACCCCAGAGAGTCTTGGCTTCTGGGATGACTGAAGTCAAGTTTTGCCAGGCATGGTGAACGTAGTCCTGGTAATCATGGAGAGCCATGTGTGGTGTGTGGACCAACAGCATTCACATCACCCAGGAGCTTAAAAGAAATGTAGAAACTCCAGTATCAGTGAACCAACAAGACCTCTGAGAACATGGTAGTCTCAGCATGTTCATTTGCTTTGTCCTTATCTCAAATTCTCACTGAAAATCTCAAAAGAACTAGGACAAATATAGCTCTTGATAGTGTAGGAGATCATCAGACCAAAAACTCTGAGGAAACTCGGGAAGCAGCGAGAGTACATTGATAAAAAGTGCATAGTATAAAAAAAGCACAAGACAAAATGAATACAGGAGAAAGGAACAAGAGGAATGAACAATGAGCACTGAGGAAACTCAAGCTCAGAGAAAAGTAAAGGTTCCAAAGAAGGCAATTGCTCCTCTCAATTCAGCATATACTTTCATTGCTCTAGGGAGACATAGCTTTATTTCAAAGACCATCTAGAAGCACATCTGTGTGACTGACTGCCTTTGAGAAGTTTGCAAGATTGCAAACACTTTCTACACTCAGGAGCCTTTGAGTCCACCAGGATGAATCTTCCAGGATAGGATGGCCGTAAACCAACTGGAATTGAGAAAGACAAGATGGGAAGAAACCCTTACATGGTGTTCAGGTTTAAAGAGGAAAGCAGAGCACCATGACATCTGTAAAGGAATACCTGTAATTTCAAAAGGAAAGAAATTTATTTGGCTCATGAATCTATAGCCAGTGCAGGGAAGCGTGGCACCACCGTTGACGTCTGGGGAGGGACTCAGGAAGCTTTTAATCATGACAGAGACACAGGGGAGCAGATGTGTCACTCAGAGAGACAAAGGGGAGGTGCTGCACTCTTCAAACATTAGCTTTAGCAAGAACTAAGAACTCACTTATTACCATGGGTGGGCACCAACCCATTCAAGAGGGATCTGCTCCCATAACCCAAACATCTCCCACTCAACCTCACCTCCAACATTAGAGATGAAATTTCAACTTGAGATTTAGAGAGAAAAAAAAATCTCACCTATATCAAATTCAAAACTTCATGAATGATAAAATCATCCATAAATGATAATAATAAGTATGACAGCAAGATTCTAACAAGGTAGCTCTGTCCGGGTTTAAATGTTCAATTGCAAAGTAAAGATTTTTACTTCCCTCAGCTGCAGAGTAAACATTTTCAAGTTGGACATTTAAGAGCTCGTCCAGACTCCTTGATTTCATATCCTAAAGGGAGTTCTTGTCTCCATGCCTTGATAAATTACTTGGATCCATAATCGGCCTTCTAATTGAGGGACAAGGCCTGATAAAAACATCTTTGGCAAAAATCCTTGTCAGGTAATCCAGCTTGGCTGTTGTTCATAAATAAAAGTAATCAAGCATTCCCAGCCATTTGAACAAAACTCAAAAATGATAGAAATGGTTTAAACATTGACCACAAAGAGAACCTGTAATGAAAACAAAGAATAAAATTATGTAACAATGCAATTACATGTTAGACACATAAAATATTAATTATTTATTTTATTCACTACCCAAAAATGTACTGGAATGAAAAATGAGTCAGAGAGAACCAAAAAGAGTTGTCAAGAATTAAATCCTTGACAATTTACTATATAAATTTAAAACAATCTTGATTAAAATTCCAAATGAATTTCTTGTGTAGCTCGATATACACATGCTAAATATCATGTAGATAGTAATGGCATAAAAATTACCAAGAGAATAATTATTACGGTAAATGTAAGACTAGCACATGTTCATTGTAAAAAATGGGGTAACATTCTAACGGAAGTTAAAAAATAATTTGAAAAAGAAAAATAATAAAGAGCTTTTCTCATTTAGCTATTGTAATAAAAGAAGAGCCCAGGAAATCTCACTTCATATATGAAGAAGTGGTATACGATAATTGCGGAATTTCAAATTGGTGAAGAATGATCAAAACATAAAAAGTTATCAAAATCATTGTGCATGTGATAAAATAAAGGCTTTTATATCCACAAATCACATTATACACAAAAATAAATTCAAATATTAATTAAAGGACTAAATAACGTACTCAGCCCTAATATAGAGCTAATTTGTAGCTTTCATATGAAGGCTAAAACCCAATTATAGCACAAGAATACAGGGAAAAAGGAAAGGGAGGGGAGGGGAGAGGGGAGGATGGGTGGAGGGAGGGCAATTGGTGGGATCACACCTACGGTGCATCTTAGTAGGGTACTGGTGAAACTTATTAAATGTAGAATATCAATGTCTTCATATAGTGATTAAGAAAATGCCATGAAGGCTATGTTTAA
>CAUYRH010100185.1:0-23089 GCA_963574655.1 Perodicticus potto | reverse complement strand
GGGAGGGTGATTGGTGGGATCACACTTACGGTGCATCTTACAAGGGTACAAGTGAAAATTACTAAATGTAGAATATAAATGTCTTCATATAGTGATTAAAAGGCCATGAAGGCTATGTTAAATAGTTCAACGAAAATATTTCAGATTGTATATGAAGTCAGCACATTGTGCCCCATGATTGCACCAGTGTACACAATTATGATTTAATTAAAAATAAAAAAAAAAAAACGTGCATCTTTCCAGAGCAGACCGCACTCCAGTTGTCAGTGTTAACCATGAGGGTTAGAGAAGCCGAGCTCCTCAGACCCCTACTGCCACCTTCCCTGTGTCATCTCTCCCTTCATTATGGGTGAACGAATGTTATAATGGAACATTTGGGGTAGATCCAGAAGAATAAATCTGACAGACAATTTTCAGTTTCCTGTCTCAGACCAGAAGCAAGAAAGTCAGAAAAATTCTCTCAGGAGAAGAAGTCTGTGTAATTGTTTTTGAGATACAGTGGAAACCTTTCTAAGATTTAACTGTTTGAAAGAAGGTCTCCAACAGGCATTGGCTATGCTGAGCTTCCCTGAGCACTCAATGTACACATGGTTCGATTCATTAGAAATATGTGCAGGGGCGAAAGCCTTCAGTATCAACCACACTACACTCTACCCTTTCCGGGCACCTGAGGATGAGCTGCTTTTCAGAAACATTGGTCTTGGCTAAGAAATGGGAGAAGGTCTCTCATCCCCACTCCATTTTCTTGCAGGAGCTTATCTCTCTCCTTGCCTGCCAGCTTTTCCAGCACACCAGGAGAAGGGCTCTTTATATCCCATGTTAATTCATATCCTCTACAACTGTGCCAAGCCAGCCAGAGAAAGCAAGATCTGTGATTTCCTCATTCAAGGAAGGAGGAGGCAGCAGGAAGAATCGTTAAATTCTCTACTTCAATATCAGTCCACAAGTTCTCATTTACCTTCACCCCTCAGTATCACTTCAAAGTGCAAGAAACTAACTTGAAATCATCTTTACAAGCCTCATGTTCTTATTCCAAGAAAAAAAATAAAAGTGAAAACAAAGTGAAGAATGCCTCTTCTTTGTGTCTCTATTACCTCACTGAGGGCTCACCCTGCCTGCCTCCCTGTCCACTCCTCTTATTTCCAGATGGGTATTGGGCGGCCAGAACAGCATCAAGTTCCAGAGTCATGTATTTTTCAAATGTCAGTCTTTAAGGGCACCACTGCCAATGATTCAGTCACGTTGCAGGGATTTAATTACCTAAACGAAGCGCACGCAAAGAAATGCGTTCTGGGCTTTTTTTTCTTTCCACAACTCCACTTCAATTTGTATTTTTTCCCCTTCTAATTGAAATTAATTTCCCTTGCTGCTTTGTGTTACAAAACACCTGGATAGGGTTATTATTCTAGAAAGGTAATTATAAAATTAGAAGGCTAACCATGATGTGGATTTCCTAAATTGTAGGTGGCAATGGTACTGAGTGCCGATGGAAAATATTCACAAATGGAGGCTAAATGCTTCTGCAAAGACATATTCACAGGGCTACCCAGACAAGGTGATGCCTACAGGCTTCCATTGTCAAAATGGGTGAGGTGGAGGTTTTGATACACTGTCTGAAATCTCCCGTAGGGACTAATGAACTTATTTCCCCAGCTGCTTGGGTACTCCAGAAGACAACCCTCAATTGTTGACCCCCTACAGGAACTGCCTCGCCCAAGTTCTCTCTCCTGGTCCTCTGAGCAGCCTGGCCATTGCTTGGTTCACCTGGGGCCATTTTGTTCCAACTTAAGACCACTCTGAAGAGCCATCCCAGCGTCAGAGCTCCCTGAAGCAATCAACCTAGAACTTCGTTGCCATTGCATGACAGTCCAACTTCACCCTTTGCCCAATCCTGTCTCCTTTCTATCCCCTCCATAAGGGTGGATCTCAAGAGCACATTCTAAAAAGCCTCCTGCACACTAAATTGGTTCCAGAGTCAATTTCTAAGGAACTTAAGCTGCTACAGAAGGGAAAGTGAGTTGGAGAAGAAAAAAAAAACTTACCTTGAATTCTCTGCATCTTCTAATTAAGTGAACATTAACTCTTGGACTAAGTGTTTTCTTAGTCCAAGAAAAACCAGATGATAGCCTAGGGAAGTAACAAGGAAAGGAAAGTTAATTAGCAGCATGCATTGAAAGCCTCAAGATGTTCACATTTTTTGACCCAATAAGTTACGTTTTTATTTATACATATATCCCACCTCATTCTCCAAATTACTGGTGGGTGGCTTACAAAACCGAAGTTACTGGTAGGTTTGCTTACTTACAATTCAGCAAATCAAACTATATAAACAAGCAGTGTGCAGACAAATAAAAACAATAGAAATCCAGAGCTAAGGTTAAGTCCCCAGAGTAACCATAAGACCCCCAGAGGTGACCATGCCCAATACTAGACCAAACACAAAATATACCTCTGCACTGAAATTAAAACGGCTTTTTGTTTTTGATTTCCTGACAGTAAAATTCTCTGTGGGGAAATACTGAAAATGAAAAATAAAGCAAGAAATATATTATACACCTAATCATGTGTTTGACTTGCCTATTAGGTAATCCAAAGTACTGAGGTTTTAGTTTGTTTCTGAGTTCAAACTGATAATTTGGCTTTAGGAAGAACTCTAGTTAGTTAAACAACACTGTATACTCAGTAAAACTAAGATAAAGACTCACAAAGTGAAGTTGCTCCTGGCACTGTAGCCTGAGAAAGGCCACATAAAGGGCCATACGTGGCATTGGAATGTTACAGAGAGCCTGACAACACACACCTGTTCCCGCAGCAGCATCTTTCCCAGGAGGCTGCAAGCAACATTCCAAACACAATGCAGATAGAGTCATTTAAAGTGTGTGGAGCAAGTTGGTCTAAGTTCTCATGGTCAAACTAGATCCAAGGATAAAATGAAAGCCCTAAAGGAGTGAAAGCCCACGTATCTGTCTCAATCAGCTCAGGCTGCTATAAATACCACAGGGTGGGGGACTTTAAAGAAAGATACTTATTTCTCAAAGTTCTGAAAGCTAGAATTTCAAGGTTAAGGTGCCAGCTGCTTCAGTTCTTTTTCTTAATTTTAATTGCTTTTTATAGACAAGGTTTTGCTCTGTTGCCCAGTGTGGTAGCATGATCATAGCTTACTATAATCTCGAACTCTTGGGCTCAAGCTATCATCCTATCTTAGCCTCCTGAGCAACTAAGATTATAGGCATAAGCCACCACCTCCAGCTTATTTTTTAAAATTTTTACAGAGTTCAGAGTCTCACAGTGTTACCCAGGCTGGCCTTAAACTCCTGGCCTCAAGTGATCCTCCCACCTCAGCCTTCAAAGCACTGGGATTATAGGCATGACCCACTGCGCCTGGCTCACATCAGTTCTTAGAGAGGGTTCTCTTTGTAGCTTGCAGACTGCCATCTTCTTACCGTATCCTCACATGGTGAAGAGCGGGAGCTCTGGCATCTCTTCCTCTTCTTAAAGGGCACTAATCCTATCCTGGGGCCTCCACCCAACGACCTCATCTAAACCTAACTACCTCCCAAATGTCCTATCACCAAATACCATCACATTGAGGGCTAATGCTTCAACATATGAATTTTGGAAGGACACAAGCATTGAGCCCATAACAATATCCTTTAATCAATCCACATCAGACCTTTGACAAGAGTTGGGCCACAGAGAATATCCAGGTACATTCTCTGTCAAATAGCTGGAAAGCAAATATTGTCTATTCAGGCAGAGCTGTGTGCACTGATAATCAGATGACATAAGCTATAAGAGGAAGGGCTTGGAGATCCCAAGGAGAAGAACCATCCAGCCAAGGAAAGGGTCCGCATCTGCTTTGCACTGGTTCATGCAAATATCTAGAGTCAATAACAAATATTAATTATTAATTATATTATAATGTTTAGTTACATATCGACATTATTTCTCTACAGAGAAATAACTATTTTTAAAACAAAGCTTCACACACATAAAGATAATAAGGACATATGTAAAATTAATGACAATGGTAAGAAGAACGGCATTACTAATGTTTTTATTTTTACTGTATTTTTAAAAAAATTTCTACATTGTCTTTCACAAGTTTCTCCTCAGAAGAAGTGTTTCCAAATGGGAATCAGGGTCTTGACAAATGGTAATTGACATCTAGACATGTTCAGCCATGGAGTTATATGTCACATTGCTTTTACGTCTAAAATAAGTTTTTAAAGCAGACATTACGAATTGTTAAGTATTTAAAAAATTGTCAAGTATAGACATTTTTTAAGTTTTAGACCACTGGTAAACCACTGATGACCCATAGAATATCTAATTTTGAACTCTAGGACTATATCCTTTAAAAAAATCATCCTAAATGTCAGAAAATCCTGTACAGAAAGACATTCACTATACGTTCTTTATAATAATGATAACCTGGAAATAACTTGAATGACTATCTTACCTCATCAACCTTCTAAAACAAAATGCCATAAACTAAGTAGCTTACAAACAACAGAAATGTACTTCTCACCGGAATCTTGGGCTTCCCAGCATCAAGGTGCCAGCAGATTTGATGTGGGTGAGGGTCTGTTTTCTGGCTCATAGATGGAGCCATCTAGCTGTATCCTCACATAATGAATGAGCAAACAAGCTCCCTTGAGCCTCTTTTATAAAGTCATTAATCTCATTTATGAGGGCTCCACCCTCATGACTTAATCACTTCCCCAAAGGCCCCACCTCCTAATCAATATCACACTGGGGGCGGAGGGGGGGTTAACATTTCAGCACGTGAATTTGGAGGGTGGGGGGAAGAAAGATTCATAGCATAAAATGACCCTCAGTAGAGGAACAGATAAGTATGTCCACACGATGACTCATAATCAAGAATAGTCAATAATAAATATTAATTACTAATTAATTACTAACACTGTTATGTTATCAATTGTACTTACTATAGAGATATAACTGTGTTTTTAAAACTAACAAAACCACATCCACATAAAAATGAAGAGGATATATTTAAAAGTAATCAAAATGGTAGGAACAATAACATTATTGACATTTTTCTTTTCTTTATTTTTAGAAAAAGTACATTGTCTTTCATAAGCTTTTATTTTAAAAGTATTTATATAATGAATTTGAAAGAAAACTAAACAAACTGCAGAGAATGTTGAAGGTCCTGATAGATTCATAGGATTTCCAAAATGGCATCCAAAATGGAACATAACATACAGGACAAGAATGGGATTTACTGGTTTATTAAGGTCGGTCCTGAGCTAACCCAACGTAACGAGTGAACCCACACTCAGGTGAGAGCTGACATGATCAAGGACCAATGGGGGACCATCCTTCCCAACAAAACAAGCCCAGGGCTTGATTCAGACTCGGCTAATACCTAAGTCTTATTTCATTTTCTGAGGCAGTGTTCAAATTAAACCCACTGCTATGTTTGAGTCTCTGTCTTCAGGAAAAAAAAAATGAAGTTAATTGTAGAAGAAAAAATAATAATAATGAAAAGGGCAAGTCTCACTTTCCCTGTGTGAAATCTCACAGTAATTTCATAGTACTGCTTCAGATTTCCCCTGGGGAGCCTAAAACAAAGCAGCAGTCCTTGTCCCTAAAAAAAAAAGAAAAGAAGTAACTGCCTTCGAGCTATGGAGATTTATTTTCAAAACCAAACTTTGGAACCTGTGAGTTTGATTGTTGGGACAGAGTCTCAGCAGTCCCTGCTCTGAACAACCAGGATGCTGGCTCCACACAGCAGACCTGTCCTTACCTGGTGCTCAGAGGGCTGCCACACGGCACAGTATGCTGAGAGACAGGGCGGCTGTGCTGCTCGAAACTCCTCACAACATCAGTGGACAAAATGTTTTTCATTTACTTGTAGGTAGGAGACAGTGAGTAGAGTTAAGACACCAAAATGGTAGAACTGCTAAACTACTTTAGTGTTCTGGGTGGATGATGAAACAAAATCTTTGAAGCCAGAGCTATTGAAGCAAACTCGGCTTTAAGAGCTACGGCCATCATGAGTATTACTAAGTCCCAGGTGCCACGAAGGGCACAGGAGCCCAGGAGTTTCTCAAAATGCCTCTTAGGACTGAATTCCTGGGGTCCTATGTATGCCATGAATGGAATTATTTCGTGAGCCTCCACTTTTCAAATCCAGGGTCCTCCCATACAAAAGCTATTCAAAAACAGTCCTCTCCTTACCACTGTCGAAGAAGGAGCATTAGCAATTTTCCTTTGACTTCAGGCTGAGTTCTTTCTTATAAGTGCCATGGAAGGGGTACCATCTTAAACTGCCACCACCCCCCTTTTGTATAAATTCCAGAAGCTTCCTGAATCAAATTTTATGCATGAGGATACTGACTTCCTGAGAGGGTTATGGAGAAAGATTGTATCCAAAGGGTCCTATGTGGAGCAGGTCCTGAGTACTGGGCTTTTCATCCCCTGCCACGTTGCCAGGGCCTGGCTTGCCTTAATTACACCCATTAATAGCAGGGAAAGGACAGCTGGGCCTCCACTAGTCACCCATTTCTTCTAAGACCCATGCCACTTTTTTCAAACTCCAGAACATCTACTTCTGGGGAAAAGTAAAAAGAAATCAACTAAGAAAAACATTAAGACAATGATTCCGGAGTAAGTCAGTGAAAGGGACAAGGACTCCCTCCAAATAACAAAGCTGGGTGGCTCTAGATGGCAAGACCACAGCCTTTCCTGAGGTCCTCTGATCAGGGGCCCACCTGTAAACTAAACTGTAAGCTTTATGAGGACAGGCATCACACCTATGCATTCACCACTGTATCCCCAACAAGGGGCTTTGTGTTGAGTAGGAGCCCTCAACCCATTGCTGTATGAAAAAATAAACCCTATTGGTCTTCAAGGCTGATTATCTGTGGTGCCTACATACTCCCTGAAGCTGCTGGTGTTTGGAGACAATGGATGATCTTTGCAGAACAACCTACTTGTTTCCACCCAAGCAGAGACCAAGTCCTCTTTGGGAGATCACAGAAACTCGGCCACCATACTGTGGAGTTACAGGAATAGCCTGACAGCACAGACTTCACCCCAAGCCTCTGCTGCAGAATATGTCTCTTTCCCTCAGCCTTATTACCCCACAGTCATCTGCAAGATGGGATCTGTACCTTCAGAAGAGAAAAAGTCATCCCACCGAAGCCTACCTCTCAAAATTCCTCCGGGAATGTCCCCGAGGCTCTGGTCTCCTGCTCTGTCTAGGCTCATCCCTGCCGCTATCAACTAGCACCCTATCTATGCCCTGCAAAGTTTACTTGAGAAACCTTGGCCTTTTCTGTGTTTTCCCAATTTTCTATAATAAGCTTGCACTGACTTTATAATGGAAAAGCCCACTCTGTTTTAAATTGTTCAAAATAAAACTGAAGTTTTCTAAGGTGAAAGAGAAACTCTGCTCCAGCCTTAATGCGCATGGCTGTGAATCCAGGGAGTTTATTTTGGCACCATAAACACCCACTCCACAGTCCCATATGGCCTGTGCATAAGTAAAGACATTCTACTTTTTCTAAAGGACCATATACAGTTTCACTCTGTACTTCAAATAGGAATATAAACTTGTCAGTGTTTTGAGAGAGAAAGAAACCTACCCAAGATCTGTGAAACTAACTCTTTTTTTCCCAAACCTGGGATGTGGAAACCACTTAAGGCATTAGCTAGTGATTATCTGCACTACCTCAGTCTCCCCCCACACAGCCACATGGACAAATTTGACTCAAGGTTTGCTCTCAATCTCCTTTTCTGCACTAATCTCCCTTAATGTCCCCTTCATTCTCACACTCACTTAACAAAGACAGAGTGCTGACTATTTGCCAGACACTAGGCAAGGCTCTGGATACTGCAAGGAACAAAGACATTGAAAACTTCCATGCCTCGATGAAGCCCAAGTCAGAAACAAAGGAAACCCCTCCACCCCAGGGATTTATCCCAAGGGATATTCAATCAGGGAAACAGGCAGCTGGGCAAGACCCCAGTCTCACCAAGGGGGATGATGGGAATCTTCACCCAAAATGCTGAGTCTTTAGGTAAAGAATTTTAGGACCATCAGTGGCCACCATGGCTGGTACTAGGGACAGTGAGCATTATACACAGTGCCAGGCTAGCCAAGCCTGTGCTTAAGGCTCCCACAAAGCAAGGGCACTAAAACTCTATTTTTGAAAAAATTCACAATTCCTATTTCAAAAGAAGCATAAAAGCATCATGGGAAAAATCAGAACCTTCCTCCACTTTGTACCACTTATTTTATGATTCAGGTTGTTTTTTTTTTTTTAAATAAGTTGCACAGGCTAAAGAAGAATGTTTCAGTTCTTAGGGAATCCAAAACTACTCTTGCTATGATCTTAATAAGCTTGCACTGACTGAGATGAGGGTCTTCATATACACTTGGATATGTATCCACCGCTGCTCTTAACCATACAGTTGATGTCTCCAGCCAGATACCATAAACAGAACCTCTCCCTCCCCATCCCTCCCCGTCCCCTTACAGCTTATACTTTGCCCTCAGCCTAGCATGGGGGGCTGTGTGTCTGGCCTAAAATGAGCACTACAAACTCTTCTTCAGCTTAAAGTCTCTGCTCTAACGAGCTTATATCCTGGTTGTTTCCATTACATGCAAATCTTAAATAAATAGCTTTCCTAGAATAAATTTGACCTTTAAAATATGGACATGCCCACACACTTTCTCTCAGTCTCTCGGCCTCACCCCCTCTTCCTCCTCCAAACACCTTTCTTTCCTTCTCCTTGTGTTTCACACACGCTTGAGTCCCCACTTGACACCACCCCCACACCTGAGCCATCCCTCTGGGAAAACGATCTTCTGTGCAGTCTTGCTGCTCCTTCTGCCCACCCACAGCTACTCTCCAACTTCCTCCTTTCTTTCTACGGTTGAACTTCTCAAGCCTGGGAGCTGCCTTCCCACTCACTTCTCACCCCCCGACACACTGGCCACCCCCCCTCCACCACAGTCCTGGGAACAAGGCAGTGGGCTGCTATCTCTGTGAGGTCACCAACGGCTCCTGGTGGTTGAATTCCAGTGCCTTTACTCAATCCCAAATCTCTCTCTGATAATACTGATACTATCTATGATAATGGCAATAGTTGCCATTTAATGAGCTTTGAAGTTGTCTCCAGGTGCTATATGCTGGGCCCTTTTTGTGTTCATTGCCTTATTTAATCATTGACAACTTTATGAAATGACCATTAAAGAGGCCACCAAAAAGGGACACTCCATTGACAGGTGAGGGTCTGTCTCCTCCCTTTGAAATCTAGAGCTGCTTTGACCAACAGAATACAGTGGAAATGCAGCCATGCCAGCTTCCATGCTCTGGCCTTAAAAACTGACAGCTTCTACTTCCAGAGGAACCCAAATCTGCTGTGATTAAGAGGTCATACAGAGAGGTCCTGAGTCTTCACCCAGAGAGAGGTTCCCGGCCAGCTCCAGCCTTTTAAGTTATCCCAACAGATGACCCATGCCTCCTGGAGCAGAGGCAAGTTATCCCCACTGGGCCCCACCCAAAGTGCAAATTCACAAGTACAACAAATGAATATTGGCTGATTAAGACATTAAGTTGTGAGTAGTTTTAAGACATTAAGTTGTGAGTAGTTTGTAAGGCAGCAATAGATAACAGAACATAGGGATTATTTCTGTTCTCTTTATTCCACAGCTGAGAAAATGGGCCTCGGAAAGCTCAAGTTATAAAGCTAGTCTTCTCAACCCTTCAACCACATCCCCTCAGGAGAATGCCCCACTTTGGATCTCTCTTCAGCAATTCTTCTCTTTGCTGGCATGCTGTACTGCAGGATGGTGGTGAGGATTAAGCAAGATAGTCCATGCAAAGTATTCAGCACCATGTCTGGCGCATAATAAGCAACAAACAAGCAATGCAAATAAACATTGTCCCTATCCATTTATACTGCGCCTTGGCAATCTGATTCTAGTTCACAGTGCAAGCTCTCCTGCTTCTTCTGAACACTGTCAGTAGCTAGCTACCTCCAATTCCAACTTCATTAAATGCCAACCATCTACTGCCAACTACCAATTGAACACATTTCTTAAGAAGTGGTCAGGTCTCAGTGTACAGACTCTAAACTGAGGGTAGCATCCCCCATCCTAAGCCAAACTCCAGCCCTCCTACCTAGCCCATTTCTCTCAATGGCAATCCGATCTTCCCATTTCCACAGATAAAAAGAAGTCATTTTGATCTATTCTGTTTTATTCACCCTGACATCCAGCCACCAGGTCCCTTTTTTATCTTTCTTTGCAAAGTCTGTCTCTCTCTTCATTCCATGGAAGTCACACTCCTCAGGCCATCTTTGCTCCCAGCTGAATTATGCCCATGTCCCCTCACTTTTCTCTATCCTTAATCCAATCCAGGCACTGCACATTCCCACATAACTAGCCTTACTAAAATATAAGGTTCTTACCTTGTGGCTATCCACAGATATCCCTAGGCCAAACACATCAACTATAGATTCAAGTTCAAAAATCCGTGGATTGATCCTGAAGTGGGTCCACCTTATGTTACCTTACCCACCTGCCTGCCTTAGCCCACCACTCCTCAGAATGCCTCTCCTTCTCCTCATGCAGTCCCTCTTTTTTTGGGAGGGTTCCCCCTTCCACCAATACTAGAACTAGTTTGAGAACCACTGGTAAAGTTATAGTAAACCATCTAGAAACCTACATCTTCTTTCTAGTTATAGGTGTTTCACAGCAAGAAATTCTTCCCTGTGGTCTCAGAACCACATGGGGAAAAATTCCACTTAATCTTCTCATCAGATGACCTCTTCCCTTGCTTTCTATGCTACAGCCATTGTGCCTGTGCACAGGCTGCCCTTCTGCCTAACATTCCTCTTCCTTTGCTGCTGAACTCCACTGCTATCTTTGGCTAGATAACTGCTACCTAAATATTACATCTTGTCTCAGACATTTACATCTTGGTTGTTGCTTATCGATGGCACTAGCAAACAGGGCTATCCTGGGGCTTTCTCACATGAGCTTATACAAGCTAACTTCTAGTATCTCTTCACAACTCTGTGCTTAGTGTCATAACGTTGATAGCTTAAAATCAGCCACGGCGGGAATACTTACACCAGAGAAACTGGCAAACGCTCCTTATTAGGGCTATTTTTTGTTTGTAAAATGATTGTTAAACAATTACAAATACAACGCTGCCAGCCCAGTACTTGACACATCATTGGTACTCCACAATAATGACTGAATAAATGATTAGAAAATAGAATGAACACATAAATGATGAATGAGAAATACCCTTCCAAAGCAGGGGCAACATCTCTAAGTAATCTTATTTGCACTGGTGTTTCAGGGCACTTGTCCCTTCTCAGCAATAATCAAACTATTAAAAAATCCAAGTCCTCAATTTCATTCACAAATACAATATATTAAATCACATTCCAGTGAAAACATAGTTTTCTGGCATTGTCTTGGATCAGGCATTTCAGATTATTTTTAATAGTCCTTTGGATGCTGAGGATATATTCTTGGGAGAAACACTGTAAAGGGCCAGGTAAATAATGCAAATGTATGGGGTGCCCAGCCAAAAGTCCTTGTAGGGTATGCATGGCCTATCCAGGCATTCAAAGAACAATATTTGTAAATTAATCATTGCACTGTCCAAACAAAAAGCACCTCTGAGCTTTAGGGGCTATCAGCAACCTCTGTAACCTTTAGTGGCTACTGCTGGGTATTTGCATATTAGTCTTATTCTCCTACAAAGCCATCACAGCATGGGGAGGCTTGCCATGTCTGATTCCAGGGCTTTTCTTCACTCCTCTTTCCTCCGTATTTCTCTGTCTCACTCTCCTTTGTTTCTTTTTCTTTTTTTTTTTCTCCCTTTTCCCCACTTACATGCCCCATAACTGGACAAAGTGAAAGCATGTGGCCATGAGAGTCCACAGAGCTCTGCTCACCATCTGGCATCCAACCCAACATGGTGTCGGGTCCATACTGTCATATCACTGGCTCACTTCTTGCTACTCTCAGAATCTTTCTTTGCTATTGGGTATTCCTGATTTACTTTTTTAATTTATATTCTACTAGATTTAGTGGAAAACCAATCCTCAGATAATCAAGGGTTTATGGTGTAACCACTTCACCACACATCTTATTTATGTTATGATGGTCTTTGGAGTACTTTACTATAAATTACATTCTAGGCCTGGTTAACAGAGATTGCAGGCTCGAAGAAAAGAAGTAAAACTAAATGATATAAATTGAAAGATATATGCACATTATCATCTCCTCTTTAATCTGTGATACTTTTACATTCTCAAAAAATGATCATCAAGCTACCAAAAAAGTTAGTAAAATATATAAAAGATATATATATAGAAAGACTATAGCCATGGATATAGACATATAGAAAAATTAAACAATGAGATTTTTAATTGCTCAGATGGATAAGAAACACTGTTTACAACACCTAGAGAATATACATTTCTTTCAACCTTAGATGAAAAATCTTGTGGAAGAGAATATAAATACCTCTACAACTTTGTACTATGAAGAAACTTCTCAAGATGCTAAAAAGTCAAAACATAAAAGAAAAAAATTAATATGTATAAGCCACATTAAAATTAAAATTTCTATATCAAAAGACCACAAAAACTGAAAGAAAAGATTAAAATACTTAGCTATACAAAAGTGTAAAACTTTTATAAATCAAAAAACTCAATAAATAAAATGTAGACAATAGTCAAACCTGAGTGAAAGATTCATGAAGTTCATTATACTATTCTTATGTTTGTTTTTTATTTTCTATGACAAAATCCTTTTAAATTTCCATATAAAAAATTAAAGGGCAAATGAACAATACTGCTATATGTGAGAGGCATAAATGATTCCTAATGTCTAAGGAGTTCTCACTATACATAACAGGTCTGTCAATAAAAAGATAGGCAGAGGACATGAGCTAGCAATTTAACAAGAAGAAACATGTGAGAAAGTGTCCTATCACTAATAATAAAAGAAATTTAAATTAAAATGATAAGATCCCATGTTTCACTTATCAAACACATTTTTAAGAAGATAATACCCTTGCTTCTGAGTCTAGGAACAAAGCCATCCCTATTTCTATTCAGCATCGTACTGAACATTTTAGCTAGGTCAATAAGATAAAGAAATAAAAGGCATAAATATTAGAAGGAAAGAAGTAGCATTATCACTAATTACAAAAATAATTATACAGTGAAAAATTCAAAATAACCTATAAACTTTAGAACAAATTAATTTAGCAATATCATCAAAAAAATAAATACTCAAAAATTGTGTTTATTTATGCCAAAAATAAGCAATTAGAAAATAAAATAGCTAAAAGAAATTCTTTGCAATAGCACCAGAAACCATTAAATATCTAAGAAATATATGTAACACCTTTAACAGAAAAGTATAAAACATTATTGAGAGAAATTGAAAAAGGCATAAATAAATGGAAGTATATTCTATGTTCATGGATTGACAGTTCTAAGTTTCCCCAAAATAATCTATGGATTTAATACAATCTTTTCAAAACCACAGTGGGAATATGTATGTGTGTGTGTATGTGTAAATTTCCAAACTGATTCTAAAATTTATTTGACAAGGCCAAAAAGCTATTTTGATAGCCAAAACAGACTTGAAGAAGAACAAAGATGGAAAACTTATATACCAAGTTAAGATTTATCACAAAGCCATGGTAATAGACACAGAGTAGTATTTGTGCAAAGATATACTAATAGATGAATGAATAAAAATATTAGTCTAGAAACATATAACAAAGAAAATTGTCTAGAAACAGATTTATAATAAAGATGTGATAGGACAGTAAGGAAAAGATACTTTCAATAAACAGTGCTAGGTCAAATAGATGTCCATATCAGGAGAGAAAATAAAGCTTTTCACCTACTACAGACAAAATCAATTGCAGGTGAATTAAAGATCCAAATGTAAGACTACATTTGTATCCATATATGCTCCATAAAGGATTCCCACACTGGCCTCCTTGGGTCATATGCTACCCCTTCAGTTTATTTTCCAAGCGCTAAACCAGGTGATCTTCTTAAATCACAAATGATAATATTAGGCTTTGTTCAAAAGACTAAAATGCTGTAAATGACTAAAACTCTTGTCATATCTATGAGGATTGTATCATATCTATGAGGCTTCCGCCACATTCTCCGGTCTCATCTGTTCATTGTCCTCCTTGCTCACCCATACTGTAGTCATTCTGACTTCTTTTAGTCCCTCAAATACACAAAATTCTTTTCTGCCTCAGGCCCTTTGCACCTTCTATGTCCACTGCCTGGCAGGCTTTTCTTGCCATCCTCCACTCTTCATTATAACTGAGTTTTTTTCCTCTTTTAGATGTCAACTAAAATACCACTTCCACAAATGTATCTCCCCTGACTCCAGGTAACCTTAGGCTCCTTTATGGCTCCCTGAAATTTTCCTTAATTGTCTTTGAGTGTTTATTTGTTCCAAACCTGGGTTCTTCAGTAGATTGTTGACACCATGAGGACAAGGAATAGACCTATCTTTGATCACAGTTGCATCCCTAATGCCCAGAACAGTGCCAGTCTTAACCTGCATGCTCTGTCAATATATGTCAGTTGAGTGAATGGTCACATCATTCTTACTCTAAATAAGATAAAAGGCAGAATTAGTTGCAATTCATTTAGCCATGAATGACAGAAACATAATTAATGTCTCCAACAAGACAGATTTTAATTTCCCCCTCATGTAAAGGAACTCTAAGTAGGAAGATGCTCAATCTCCAAGTCTTACAACCACAAATATTTATTTCTCATTCCACATTTTAGGAGTTTGGCTATTCTCACTCTGCTCCATGTTTTCTTTTTTAGAACCCAGGTCAAAGGATCAACTCCTCTTTGGGATATGCTATTCTTGTGATACATAGAAAGAACAAGAGCGTTGGGGAAACATGCAGAGGCTTTCACCACTTCTGACTGGGTGTGGCATACATCACTTCTGCTCATATCTCATTGACCAAGACAAGTCACATGTCTAAGCCTAAAAATAGAGTGGGGAATTTATAGGGAGGTACTGCAAATCACATGGTAATGGAAACAATGGATGATTCCACTACAGGAAAAAGAGAGAAAACAATTGAGAACATTGACCATAGAAAGTTTTAAAAGGCACCAGGGGCCCAAACTTGCCACTGTGACATCCTTAGCACGTGGTTTCTAAATCATTTTCCAAGATGGCTGCCAGCATATCTGTATTCCAGCTAGCAGGAATGGGGGATGGGCAGGACAACATTTCCTCTGTCTTCACTTAAATCTCATTGGCCAGATCGTAGTCATATAGATAGCTGTGGAAGAGGTTGGTCTTTATTCTAGGAAGCCATGTGTCCAGCTAAAAGCTCAGAGTTCTAGAACAAAGGAAAAATGTGAAACAACTGGCATCTCTACTATAGAATTCCTTCTTCTCACATTAAAATCTCATGGTCTGTGAGGAAAATGACCATCCATCTTTCTAGCTATGCCTCCAAGTAAACCAAAGAAATCACATTATACTCATAAATTTAATATTTAAGAAGCATCTATTGTGCACTAATAACTTATAATAACTAGAGAATCAGACCTGAACCCTTCTGTCCAGAACCTCACTTTCTGTGATCTTATCTGTAACAGTTAGTTATTACAATATAACAAACTTCGGTGGTCTAAAATAATAAATTTTTATTATTGCTCATGAGTTTATAGGTTGGATGAGTGGGTCTGCCTAGCCGAGTGGCTGATTTCTACTGTGCTCACTCACATCTTCAGTGAGCTACAGATGAAAGCTTTGTTGATTTTTGGTGGCCTTGTTTGAGACATTCAGACTGATGTAGTTTTGGTTCATATTACCTCTCTCTCCAGCAAGCTAGCTTGGGCATGATCACATTGGTAAACAATAGAGTCCCAAGAGAGACGGGTGAATGTTTAAGACCTCTTGAGAACTATGCCCAGAACTAGCAATCATCCTTTCCACCAAATTATACTGGCAAAGCAGATCACAAGGCCAGTTCAAATTCAAGGTGGGGAAATGGATGTTATTTACAAGAGGAGTTGCAATGTCACTTTGCAAATGACATGGACACAGAGGGGGTGGATTATAAGGAGCATTTTTGCAATTTACCACAGTACCGCATTATTTTATATCATTACTTCATACCATCTTAAAAGTCCTCTGCCATAATAATGGAATGGAATCAAAAGTCTTGTCTGCTCCTCTGGTAACCAGACCAACAGTTATTTTTGGTTTGGGTATTGGTTTTAAATTCTCTCTGTCTTGTACGCAAAAGTACTAGAATTATCAGGGGACTTCTAAAACAACAACAAAAATACTGGGAATCATTGTCGTGTGTAGTGTAACCCCTTATGCAGGAACAAAGTGCACTGGAGTGGAACCAATGATTTCTTTTGGAAGTCACTTAGATATTTCAACCAAGACCATAATGTTCCACCAGGGAACAGTATTCAAGTTCATATATTTTATTCATGCTTATTAAACATATTTTATTCATGTACATGTATAAGTAACCATATTCAGTACAACAGTTCAAATATATAATCAATATAAAAGCTAAAGAAATAAACCAAAAATCAATCTTTTGTGCTAAGATCAAACCTTGACCAAAATAACCATTGATAAGATTTTGGAATAAAGAGTAATGCATGAGTTTAAAATATGTTTTGCTGCTATAAAAATACCACTAAAGTTGCCATCCATAAGAAAATACCCACTCAGTTTCAAAAATGGAATAATTATTTTTCCAAAGAACTTATGCCTAAACAATAATATTACTAAGCCTAGCACAATGTCAATATAAATATTCTAGAAAAAACTCTTCACTCTGCTTTGTCCTGGGTCATACCATTATCATTTTGATAAATACACAACTAAATGTAAAAGAAAATGGCAGTATATAAATTTTAAATATGTAAGGGATGAGCCTTGCTTAGAGAAGTGATTTCCTTCTGAACACAAGCCATATTAGAATTCTTTCTAGAAGAAATAAACTCACCCAGAGGAAGTAGAGCAAACAATTGTATTTGCAGGCTGATCGCCAACACAGTGTCAAAGGTATCCAAAATCAGTGATCAACTTAGAAGTTTTAGGAAAGATTTTAAAGTGACCTATATTAGTTAGAACTAAGTACTTGCTTGGATTCCTTCTGCTGGTCTTCTTAACCCAGAGTATTTAATGCCTCCTAGGTTAAATGCTTTTGTAAGCATGAATTAAAATGATGGTGTGGTGGACTAATTGCAATAATGACTTATTTGTATACATATTCCTTTGTTAGTGCCCTCCAACACGGTTTCTGGGCTTATCCACATGACTAGCTTCAGCAAATGAGACAGAAGCAAATGTGATGCAAGCAGAGACTTGAAAAGCTCTTGAGCCCTAGAACTTACTCTCTTGCTGGTCTTGGATACTTTCAGCACGTTGAAAAGCCCAGGCTAGCCCACTTAAGCATGAAATACACACCACCCAGTGAGCCCCGTTGCCCCAGTCAATGCTGGCTGGTGGCCAGATATGTGAGTGAGGCCATACAGAACCAACCAGTCCTCAGCTGACCACAGACATGTGAGCAAACCCAGTCAACCCTAGACTAGGTCAGAAAACCCAGTCCTAAAACCTGAGCTAAATAAATGGCTGTTATTTTAGAGTGGTTTCTTATGCAGCAAAGGCTAACAGATATAGATGGTTGAGTTGCATCTGAGCTATCCATGAAGGGACACCCACCACTCCACTGCCCATGCAGCTGGACAGAGCCAGAACAGAGCCCTGCTTGGCCATGTGTTGTGGGGAAGGAGCTAGGGGGCCAGGATGATGGAGCCACTGCTCTCAGGCACAGCTGCCCACCTGTGCTTCCTGGACCAAGGGGTCATCTTAACTGTTTCAGCCACACCAGTGATCTCTAGAATACATCTTTATGTCCTCCACACTGACTGTAGCTGAGAATCATCCCTTTTAGCTTCCTTGAGAACTCCATCTTCCAACCATCCAATGCAAACCCCTTGGCTCTGACTGGATTAATTAGGATACAGGTACCAGGTCAGGGTCAAGGGTACCAAGTCAAACAAAGAGAACAATCAGGAATCAAGGTTAAATTAGGGCTGGATAGATAGATCTCAGGGATGAAGAAAAGAGCCTTAGACTCAATTGAAGGAGTCTCTAAATTGGGAAAGGACACAGCCTAAAGTCTGGGGTGAAAGAAGATGTGACCATGGGTTCTTGGCCAGGACTCATTTTGGAGAGCATCATTCTAACATCTGGTGCACTTGGGAAAGGAATGGCCATATGGAGGATGCCTGGGAAACCCACCTCTTCTGAGAGAACTAAACTGAGGAAGACTTGAAAGGACCATTGTGGTTGTGGCCTTCCTCTTTCACCTGAAAAAAGGTGAAAGAGGAAGAGAAAGACAAGGACGAAACACCATCTGCAAAGAAGCAATCTGAGTCAGAGCTTGACAGATATGCTGAACAGGACAAAGCTCCCGGCTGTGTACCTGGGGAATGAGACCGAGCCCCATGGCAATGCTCAGAATGACCACAGAGCTTCCTGCAGGAGTGGGGAATGTGCCAGCATTCCCACTATGCTTGAACCCCAGCCTGCTTACAAGCCCCATATGGAACAATTAATGACCAAAGACAATCCCCTCAGGGATAGTTACTCTAGGCCCTCTCCCTGTCTCCCTCAGGGTCATCCTAGAATACACATTAAGGTGGACCCAAATTCCCAGGAGAGCCGGCCTTAAGCCTCCCTGTGATGACCTTCTTTGGAGTACCATAGGCCAAAGGCTAAATCTTGCTAGCTCCTAGTTAAATTATTTAATGTTGCTAAATCTCCATTTCTTCATCTGAGAGAGGGTTACATGATACCTATCTCTCAGCATTGTTGCAGGATTTATTAATTTCAGAGAGGATTTGAGGTGGTAGTTGGAAGACCAAAAAGGATTACTATGTCTAACATATTTTTCTTCAGATAGTTGGCACAAAGCATTTATGCTTTCTCTCTACCCACTTCTCTTAATGTGAGAGCTGCAGGGCTTAAACCTTCTCTATTAACATGTTGACACTATTGGTTTATGAAATTAACATGGAGTTTAATGGCCTAGACTCTGAGGACAGGTTGTTATTTCAAACCCTAGCACCAGCATTAAATTAGGTATTTGACTTTGGAAAAACTACTTAATCTCTCCCCTTAGTTTTCTCATCTGTAAAATCAACTTAATGATAGTTCCTACATTTTGAAGAGTTAATGAGTTAAACAGCACACAGCAATTTGCATACCCCCAGGCATATGGTAAGAGTACCTTTTATAAAAAGGTATTACTGCCTTTTCATTGATGTTACTATTCTCACTTTTATTATTTCAATTATTAGCGGGATCATGAAGGATAAAGTATAAAATAAAAAAAGGTGAGAGAGGAAGAGAAAGACACTTACCCAAGCCATGTGCCTTTTACCATCATCCCCAAAGCCTGCTATGAAAGCATTGGGTTAGGGTTAAGGTTAGGGTGATTCTAACCACTTCATAGCCCATGCATCTCTGCTAGTCCAAAACTGATAGGCAGCCATAATCCCCCAGAGCAATGACCTCAATACCTGCTCTGGGGAACAAGGCAACATATTGACCATTTCAATCACATCATTCCCTTGTTTAAAACCCTCTGAGTACTACCCAATACAACTGGAATAAGATCCAAACTCCTAACACTGACCTATCACCATGCTTTATTTTCTTCATAGATATTATCACCATCTGAAATTACCTTATTAATTTGTTTTTGCATTTAAGATTTGTCTCTCCCCACTGGAAGGCATGTTCTATGAGGGCAGAGATCTTCATGCCTTACTCAGCACCTAGAATAGAGCTTACTCACAGTAGGTTATCAATACATAAATGTCAGATGAATGAATGTTGATTAATATAAACAGTAACCCAAGCTCTGGAAATGCAGAGTCTACAGGCAATTTTATATGCATCTCAAAAGAATGTATATTATCCCATTTTACTTAATGAATGTTTGCTGCATGAATGATTGAATGAACGAATGAATTTACATGTTTATACATAAAGGGAAATTGTCAAAGACTAAAAAAGCTAAAGTCTGAATGACTTCTTGTACAAGGTGCTCAATTTCATTCCAGCTATCATAAAGGACCTAAGAACTTCTGACCAGGATGACACTGATCAGTGGCCTCTGCAAACAATACAAACGAGAATCAGAACACTGCATCCTGGTTCAAGATTGGCCACCAGCTGACTTTGAAACCTCAGGCAAGTTGCGCCTCTCTATGATTTCTATTCTTCCTCTGAAAACTAGGGCATTTCAAAATTCCCTTCAACTACTAGAAAAAAAAAATGTTGATTCTAATCACTCATAAAATCCCATACCCTGATTGAAAGCTACTCACCGTTCCCTAACGGAAGCCCACGCTCAACAACGTGCCCCTCCCACAGCTGGAGTCTCGGGGTTCCAGTCTCACTATCTACAGCAGGGGCTCCGCAGATGTACAGAGCCCCACTCAGAGGTGCAGGTCAGAGCCCTGTCACCTCAAAAAATATATGTGGGTGTTTGTTTGGCTTCATATTTCCTTTGTGCGACTCTAAATAGCACTTAAAAGGAAAAAACCAAACTGGATGACAAAGTTTTCTTTCTCTCTAGTGAGTAAAGCTGTCTCCCTATTTTTCAGCTGACCCAGAATTGCTAATTTTGCTGATTTCCTACTGTAACTGCCTCCTCATTTACCACACAGTGGAGGTCTGATTCCTTCCTACCGAGACAAGTAGTTTTGCCTGCTCCTTTGGGCTTTTAGTATTCTTCCAAATTATTCTGATTGATATAGACCTCCATCCATGCTAATTATGCATAGCTTCACTTATAAAGTATGGTTTCTATGGCAACAGCGAGGGGGGAACAGGTGTGCGGAAAGCTGTGATATATTAAATGACAGTTACCCTCTGCCTCTCCTATGCAGATTGCTTTTCTCTGCGTTTATTTATAGCAGGCAGTAATTAATCTGTGTGAATCTCATTGCTAGGGGATGGGGGTGGGGAGAGGGATGCAGAATGATTAACAAGAGTCCTAATTATCCTCATACCTTAGAATCTGAGAATTTCATCACCATCAGTTAATTCCTAAGTAGAATTGTTGAACTTTCACTTGTTCAGAGATGCCATTGCATAAAATTTAAGGCTACCATCTGCAAAAGAAAGCATTCGTCTATTTGCTATAGTGCTGATATGGGCACATGTGTTGTGGCATTTCGTGGAAGGCTCCAAAAGTGGGCCCTGGGGGTCTCTCAAATGATCTGTCAAGGTGTAAAATTAGAGCAGGTCAGTGACCCAGACCCCAGGGAGAGCTCACATAGTCTGCAGAAGAAATGCTCCCAGAAAATCAAGGAAAAGCAGGGCTGAATCATTTACAGGGCCCAGAATGCTGCTGAACAGGGAAAAGCATTCAAGGAGACCATACACCTGGGCTCAAGTCCAGTGCTAAAATTGACTCTCTGTATGACTTGAATAGGTCCTTTTGCCTCTCTGAGTCTCAATTTTTCTCTCTCTATAAAATGTTGATGTTAAACCAGAAAATCCCTCAAGTTTTCACTAGCTCTCAGAAGTTCCGATCTATATGTCAGATTGAGATAACATTTGCTGCAGTAATGAATCAACCTAATTTTTTAATGGCTTAAAGTAACAAAGCTTTATTTCTCACTCCCACTTCATGTCCCCTGTTGGTGACTTTAGAGCCCCTCTGTGTCCTTTCCTTACCTGAGAACCAAGGTTGAAACAACCACTATCAGAAAGAGTGCTCTTGGAATCCCACCTTAGTAGTTAATTGATTATTGGCCAGAACTGTTCACATGACCTCTCTTAACCACAGAAGATAGGAAGTGTGGTCCTGCCACGTGCCAGGCAGGCAGAGAACTGGAGACCCTGGCAAGCACCATTAATGGCTATTGCGTAGCCCTTTGCATCAGTGCTGAGAAACTATGTGCTCTATGTGGAGCACTGGGGTAACAATGGTAACCCTGCAAACCATACATCAAAGTGGGAGTGAGGAAAAATGAAAGACTATGCTGGTCATTGGAATGGTGTATTGGAGTGGTAAATTTATGAGTGTTTTTTTCTTTATTCTATTTTTTAAATTTGTGACAATACTATCGTATTATGCCTATAATTTAATAGATTATATTAACTAGATAGATAGACAGACAATTTTGCCTGTTTAATGTGGGCATTGTGCTAGACATCAGGGGAAATACAAAAGTGATTGAGTCAGGTTCACCAATGACTATTTTCAAACGTGCAAGTGTGTGGTGGTGCTGGTGGCAGGGTGGGGACAAGTTAAAATGCTCTCTGTGCTCTGTGTGGAAGACTGGGATAGTAATGGCAAACTCTTCTCACACAAGTGAGAGTAGAGAGAAACTAAAGACTATATTGGTCACTGTAATGGTGTGCTGGAGTGGTAAATTTATGAGCATATTTATTAAAATGCTGAAAGAAACAGTCAGGGGTGAGAGCTTAGACAGTGGGGGAGAATGGTAGAAATGCTGCAGAGCTAGATTGGGGGAAAAAAGAAGATATTTTGAGGGGCAAAAAACCAGAACCAAGGACTTCCAGGAGGAGAAGGTGATTTGAAAGGAAAGATAACAAACTTGGTTTCTCATCTGCATAAAGGCCAGAGGGAAACTCCAGGTCCAGAATACATGTTTGAGCTAGATATGCAGATGTGGGAATCACCTGTTCGTTAATGATAGATTAATTCATGGAAGTGCATATGGTTTCCAAGGGAGAGGAGAAGAGAGAAGAGGACATCTATGGGCAAGACTTAGAGGAAAGTGAATATTTAGAGGCAGGAGTTGGGACAAGTGCCAGTTATGCAGCCAGGAGGGGCAGAGCCAGGAGAGTTTTCTGTTGTGGCAGTCATGGAAGATGGAAGTTTCAGAAAAGGGTCACCACAGTGTTTCCATGGAAAGTCAATAATGATGAAGAACAAGAACAACTTTTAGCTGATGCAACTGGAGAACCACTTATAAACAACAGAAG